>VYZV01044532.1:156477-212987 GCA_013401275.1 Pandion haliaetus | reverse complement strand
TTTATAAGTAGGCTTCTTGGTGAAGGCTTCCTACCGCACTAAAATGGGCAGGTAAAGGTGAGCTGTGGCTCTGCCACAGTATCCGAGTTACTAAAAGATGATTGGTAAGGGAATCTGACCCAGAAAGTCTCATTCCAGGTGTTGTAGTCTCTCCATCGCAGCTTTAACACACACGCTGCCGATTCATACGGAAAATAGATACTCAAAATACTTGCTTGAACTCTGAAACTTGAAAAATAACAAAAAAGCTGGGTAGCTTTGTAAACAAATTGTTACTGGACAAATACTGTGGCGATACAGAAGTTAATACCTCCGGGCTGATTCTTGCCTCTCTCACTAAAGTAGGGTTTGGTTCTAAACTTTTTGCATGTTGAACTTCTACGGAAGATTGTCTTTAGTTTGAAGAAGTTCTTTGGGGAGTTCTGCTTAAAAACCTAGAATACAAACTGTTTTTAAAAAGGAGTTGAGTTCCGTGATCGGTAGTCAAGCAGGATTTCAGTGTAGGCTATATTCATTTGAAAACGCACAGAATTAATTGCAACTTCAAAAATTTGACTTGTTATGTGTAGATAAGAATTCAAAGCAATATGCAAGCTCTGCTGTTCAAATGGCTCGGGGTGTCAGTGTTGAGTTGTTGAGAGTGTATAAATCATATGTATGTGTGATTCTCGGGCTAGTACCTGGGGATTTGCTTGATATGATTATACGCACTGCTCTGCTCACTTAGTTCATTTCACGTCTGCCTCAGGAGCGACCTCAGGAGGCGTTTACATTGATTATTTCCCTCACAACAGCCAACACAGTTCAAATAAAGCAGACTATGCATAATTAAAGGCATCATTGCTTTCTCACTCAAAATAGTAATGGGGCAGTGGATCTAATTTCCTACTTAACACAGAAAGGCTGTGGTTATTAACTATTCCTGTGATTATTGTTTACTAAACTCATTTTAATAATGGCCTGGCTTTTGGGGTTTTTTTTTTTCTTCCGGAAGACACAAGCTGTTCTGCGTATACTGTAAGAGCATGACAGGGCAGACAGCTGATCTAGAGAGGGGTTATGCACAGCATCTCAAAAGACTGGACGTCCACCAGGAATCATGCAGGTTCTCAGCTGAAGATTTACGCTGCAGGCTAACATTGGTGCTGTGCTGCAAGACATGCACCAATAAAAATTGTTGCATATAGAAGGGTCAAAAAGAAGTGGTAGGGGGGAAGTTCCTATGTTAGAAACACCCAGGGAGGCCCTTTTGCACCTCACCTTTAGGAAAACAAACAGGAAAGCTCACTTTGGCACAGCTCGGCTTGGTGCTCAGTACATGCCATGCCTTCTTACTTCTCCTCGTGAGTGTTGGTCTGCGAGGCCACCAGCACGGAGCAACGAGAAGCCCGAGGAGCTGCCCCATGCAGGGGGGCACCCTGGGCGCGCTGCATTGTGGGCACTGTACTGTCAGCACGCCCCAACGCAATTACATTTGAGCTTGCTCATGTGGTGGACAGCTGTGGTTTTCTGACAATGCAGTGGTTAGTGTAGAAGACGCCCACTTTCAAAGCCAGCCTTGTATCTGTTTTTCCTGTGGGAGAGGTTTTTAGCACTGCCCCTAGACTCTGGCTTGCATGCTTCAGAGGGCTGTTGTGTTCTTATTTCATTAGCATAATAAAATCTGCACCTCCCAGTTCATTCCCTTGAGAACTGAAGCAAAAGGAAAAAAAGGCAGCCGTACACTGACAACACTTGTGCCACTGAAAGAGAAAGTTGGCTGATGAGGAATGGTTGAAGGATTGTGCTGATGGCACGGAGAAGCAGCTGATCCAGCCTGATGTCAGGCAGAAGCGTGTCGGCTGCGAGCCTTGATCCAGACACTGTGCCCTCGCAGCAGGAAACGATTACACCATGCAGGGTTCCTGCTCAGGCAAGACTTGCACGTGGTGTCAGGCCCTAAATTATCAGCTCTCCAGAAATAAATTTAGAAAGTTAAGACATTCTGTAAACTGGTCGTCTCATCATCTGGTGGAGTTGCTAAGCCCAGGGATCCTTTGTTAAGCTAAAAATCAAGGGAAGTTTGGGGCTAAATTCGGTGTGAATTTAGCCAGAGGTGGCAGGCAACAAGCTGAGCTTTGGGACTTGGCAGTGAGAAAAGGTTCGTTTGGGCATTGTCTCGTCTTCAGCTCTTCCTCATCCTTTCCAATGCTGCATCTTGCTGGTGGGTACCCTGAGGCTGGGCTGGTTTGCGTTTGCACTGCTCGCCCCAGGCGGGGGGACACAAATAACCGAGTAACTTTATGGTGACTTGTACATGCTGTCACCTGTTCAGACTGTTAAGGTTTTGTGGGATAGACATCCACCCAGACAACATCTTGCTTCTGATGAGTAGGGGAGCCTATGTCCTGTAATTCTTGAGAAGAATCTGTCAAACCTCATTACTCTCAGTGAGTGAGCACCGGCAGCTTTCCTGGTTCAAACACCTCCACCAAAGTAATAAAATTTTCCATAAAACGAGGACACTGCTGGATGCTCATTCCCCTCCTGTCTTTTGGCCAGCCTTACCACTGCTGTCCACCTAAGTCTGTGCCAGAGCTGGTGCGCTGCATCTCCCGGTGCTGTTGCAGGGCCAGGGAAGTGTATCGGACAGGCCAGCCTGGTGCCCGCTCCTGCCTTCGCTCCAGAGAATGGTCCACCAGGCGTCCCTTGGGACACTTCCAAAGCACTCGCAGGAGGGCCGCTGAGGCTGACCTTCCCAGCCGTATTCGCACGGGGACGCATGGCCGGGCTGCACCCTGACTGTGGGGGGCCGGGTGGCCCAGAGGGGCCAGGCTGCTGGCCCTGCCGCGAGCACCCCGGTGCCCAGACGTGCGTCGGCAGCCTCTGCCCTTAAGGCTTGGGGGTTGTTTTGTCCAGAGCCGAGTTCTTGGGGCGTTCGCCTGGCTCTGGTGCCATTCCAGTGCGATTTGCCAGCCTGCACTGGGAGGTGTTCAGTCCCCAATATTCTGCAAGTACAGAGCAGGAATCGGGTCTGAGCTGCTCTGAATACAAACGAAATGGAACACTTCTTATTTTTGGACCATTTATACAAAGCCCTGTACCAGTTAGCCTTGCATTTTTCTTAACTTGAACAAACTGAGTTAAAGCAAAAGCTAGTGATTGTAAGAAGTAACTGAACAAACTTCTGTGAAACAAGTCACAAACTCGGTTCACTCCACAGGCTGTTAAATACCTGACAAACTTCTGGTTAACTTTAGCAAAGGCCAACGACAAGGGGGTTATTGCCATTGTAAATTGTATCTAACAGTTTAATAGTTGTAATACCTGGTATGTTCTTTTTAATCATATGTGTCTGGAGTGTTGCAGAACAGAGAAAGCATCTGGATCTATAGCAGCTGAAGTAGAAAGTTGTTTTTCTGTTTACAATATGACCCTCTGCTCATAATAATGTTCTTTAAGTGTGTGGTAAGTGCATGCCTTGTGAGTGTGCATAGACTATATATTTAATGTGTGAAAGAGGTGTATTTTTGTGTATAAAATTTAAGATTCTAGTGGATTTTTTTAAGATTGGAAGTGAGAAAACAAACACAGTAAGCAAACCCATGTTGTTTCCACTGCAAAAGGTCTGTCAGCTGGCAAGATGACTGTGTTATGTCGAAGACAGGGGATGAGGGCTGTCCGGCAGGGCTGCGTCACATCTACACAGACTGGACTTGCTGAATCTGAGCTTCAGCAGCCTGAAATGTTTCCACTCCACAAATGCCCTACAGAGAGGGCTCCAGTAGGTTAAACTTCCCCAGGCTGCATGTATATGCCTGTTTAGACTCTCTTAATTGAGTAGTTTGTGAGTATAGCAGTATGTGTAGTTGAGTGGAAAGGGGTTGTAGATATGGCCATATCATTCCTCGGCTTATTTTAGAGACTCACCCTAACAGCTTCTTTTACAGGCAGGAAACGTTAGCTTTAACTGATAGATAACTGGGAGGTAATAAACGGGACTTTGCAGAGCTCTGTGTCATGGTTCTGCTGTTTCTCTGTGAGAGATTAGTTTTTGAATAGGTGGAAAGGATTCTGCTTGTCTTACTGTGATGAAAAGCAAAAGCCATAGGGTTTAAAGGGAGGGACGGTGCTTTTCAACACAGCTGGAGCAAGCTGGGGTGGACCTGCAGGACATGTCACACAAGACACTGAGACAGATCAAAAAGAATCGGCTAAAAATGAGCTATCAATGAAATAAATGAAAACTTATTAAATAACTGCAATATACTCTGCCTTAGATGTGGTTTTAGATCAGCAATCCAGAATCCAGCCCCAGCATGCAGCTTTCCTGTAGAAGACACTGCACTCGGGAGTTCAGCAGTGCCCGCTGATGTCCTGTGGGGAGGTGTTTCACCTGAGGCCCCCAAGTGTCCCTGCCTGCCCCTCACCTCAGGGCACGGTTGTCACTGGACTTCTTTCCGCTTCCCTCTCCGGGATGGAAAGAGAGGGACTTACTGCAGACCTCCTTGCGAATCCCTTTGCTTGCTGCGAATCCCCCTTTACCCGATACAGGATGCAGAGCTGAGAGCAAAAATACTAGAACAGGGCTGTTCTGAGACAGGAGCAGTAATGTAATTTCTGTGTTGGGGTTGCTTTGCTTCCCTCCCTCCTTCATATGCAGGTTTTCAAAAGTATCTCGTTTCCAAAATGCAGATCTCTGTTAGGATCAGGAGGACCAAACCTGTTCTCTCTCGCCCGTTGCTCATACAAGAAACTGGTTTTGTGTGTGGTTCTGGGCAGGGTTTTCGGGGCTGGCAGAGTACCACGTGCAGGGTACCCTCTGTTATTGCAGAAGACGTGGGCGCTGTGTAGGTGGCAGGAGACTGCAGTCCCCAGGCAGACATCAGTGCCCCGGCAGCCCTATGCGGGGAAGACTGGTACAGTCCTATAAAGAAAGTCAGAGCTGAGATATCGTAATCCCTGTGAAACTATCAGAGGCTTCCAGTAGTTGTCCTGTAAATGAGATACTTGGGGAGCAGATGTGTCTATGGATGTTTTGGTGAAAACTGGAAACATTAGAGTATTTATCAAAGTAAGTTGCCTCCTGTAGCCCAACTTTATCCCAGCCAGCTGCCAGTGTTAAATCTTGCCAGATTTCTTCCTCTTGCTTCAAAAGGGAATGGGCTAGAAGTATTTTTAATCACAAATAAATGTTTGAGAAATCTATGGGGTGGGGGAGAAAAGCCCCTGTGTCATCTCTCTTTCTGTGGACAGATAGGAGGGAGTCTGAGCCCCAGTTCCAAACTGGGATAACTTTTTTCCTTTATTATGCATGAGCCACTTGACAATTAGACTCCTGTAAAGGGCCTGGATAGGTGGTTACATGATTGCTGACACCTGCACTTAGGACTTCATGCGATTAAATCAAGCTAAAAATACTGTGATTGGAAGGTAGAAGAGGTCTATGGCTGTCACCCTTCTGCCCTTGACAGGGATGGAGCTATGTTGACCAGTTTTGGCAGGATGAGCAGAGGAGGTGCAACTCACACAGGGTTTGTGGGCCAGTGATGTGTTAGGTCAGTGGGATTGTCCACAGCTATTTCAGGCTGTTGTTTTTCTGCATCCCCTCACCAGGAAAGGTTGATGTACCACCTTTTTGAAGTGGTTGATGGCAGTACTGCACACTTGCTTTGCTGTGGGCTGTTGTTTTCTAGCTGGTTGGCTAACTGTGGTACACTTTTCTCTTTTGATACGGAGTATTTCTTCCAACCCAGTGGGAAGCGGTACCTTGTTTTACTGAGCATCAGATGTGGCTTGGGATCCTCTCACAGTGTTCATACTGCTGAGGTGCAGAGATACCTTGGCTGACTTTTTAAAAGCACTTTTATTGGCCACAGTTTAAGATGTGTTCTGTCTCTTAATCCTTGTGCTGCCTTTCACTATACAGAACTGACCAGAGTATGTAATTTGTCTAAAATTTTAGGAGAAACAGTATCAGCAGTATCTAACCTCAGGGAACTGCTCATATAGAGTAAGATGTAGTTATTGAGTCTGTGATCTGCTCAGTCCTGATATTATTCTTGGGATCAAACAAGTGGAATTGACTCATAATAATAAGGGCCCCACTAGGCCTAAATAGAAATTGGTTTTCTTGATTTCTGTTAGTGTTAAATACAATCACTGACACGTCATTTGTGTCTGCAGATGTTGACGCAGTACTTGTGAAGACCTGAAATGTGGGTAGTCTGCTCTGTTTGCAGCCACGCTGCTTTGTGCTATCCTAGTTCTCCAGCTCACAAAAGAAAAAATAACTGAGATTTGTCTTGTCTTGGGCTGACAGTATAGCCAAGTGATTGCCAGTCCAATTTGGCAGTTTTTAATCATTTTATCTCTGTTCTCTTTTCTCTGGGGAGACAGTCAGTGTTTAGCAGTCTGCTCAGAAAGACCTTGGGGCTAGTTTCAGCGGCAGTGGCTCAGAGCTCCGATTATTAGCTCTGCTCTTAGGAGCACACTGCGATCTTTCCCAAGGGAGTGGTGTGAAAAATTAACACAGGCTTAGAGCAGCAGTGCAGCAGCAAGCTATGTAACTGTAATTACTCCATTGATATTCCTCACACAATAACACTGTCATCAGTCATTTACATAAACTTTTTCTCCATGAAGAGGGAATGGCTGCTTATAACCCTATTGGGTGCTTCCAGAGCATGCATTATACATTTTATTTGTTCTAATTTCAGACTCGAGGCCTGTAGGAACAGAGAGAGGAAACGTGAAGTCTTTTCGTTGTTGTCGGTTTTGCTATTGCAGCAGTAAGTGTGCCGCTCTGCACACACAGTGGTGCAAGCAGGCTAAAATGTATCTTGACAGGATACTGGGAACCATTTCCAGGATTTGACATGTTCAATGTGATTTTAAGAAATATGCCAGTATTTTTTAAATAGTTTGGTGCCCAAACTCTGGCCAAAGTCTCAGTCTGTCACCCTTTTGGTCCGGCCAGGTCCATGAGCAGCAAATATTGTTCTGCTTGTGGGACCACTTGGGACGTGCTGGCTTTTCTTAGTCTTCTTTTTCTTCCACAAACACGTGGCGTGGGTCTGTGCCCTCTGCCTGTACGGGGCTCTCCTGTAGCTCCGTTTATCTCACTGTGACTGGAAAGAATGGTTGCGTAAGCCACAGCCATGCTCTTCTTGGCAGCAGGTAATCCAAGAGAGTAACAAGAAATAAGCAGTTAATAAAACTCAAAATTAGCAGCATCCTGTCTTCTGCCAGGGACACTCATTCTGCCTGTGTCCCTTTTACGGTGTAAAAAAGCCAGAGCTACATAAAGCAAGCTAGCCTTGCTCCAGGTCAGAGCCATGCAGAGGTGAGCATCCCAGAGCCTGAGCCAGCAGGCACGTCCTGGCCTCGGTGTAGAGCTCTTTAAATGAACAGCATGCTCTGCAGCTCTTTAAATACAGGTGGCCGTTTGAGCATTAGCTAGCCTGGACCAGCTTGACCCTCTGCCTTCTCAGGGTGTGCAGGATCACACAGTGACTGCATCACCCCACACAGTATAAGGAGGGAGGGGGTAATTCAGTGCTCAGCTCCTTAAAAGAGCTCCTTGTTAGGGACGAGATGTCCCTATCCCCATAGGAGAAGTGTTAAACTTTTGTAGATATTACGCTTTCTCTAATTAAAGTCTTTGGAGCCAGATATTCCTGGGGCCAAGGCTAATAATGTATTCAGAAGAATAATAACCCTGTCTGAGCTGCAGCGTGTTTATTGATGGCACCAGTACCTGACGGTGCTGACCGTGTCCTGCTGCCGCTCGGTGCTGCGCAGGCCTGCAGGGCACAGCATCCCATATTGCTGTCACAGTAAAAATTCCGAGTGCTGCAGCAGGACACATCTAGTGGGAAAAAAGGCGCATGATAGTCAAATTTCAGTTGCTGAATATTTAATGAAGCCTGCAGTGTTTATTTGGTTAGCCTGTCGATTTTTATCGTTCTGTCAATAGCTTCTCATATGTGGCACGGTGATGATCTTTAGCAGCCTGTCCCCTGGGAGCCAAAGCGCTAAATGCAATTATGGATTTTATACCGCAATGTGTTTGATATTTCCACTGATCTAATTTGCAGTCTGGTAGTTTATTGTTTGGCATTTTAATGGCGTTCAAATGCTATGGAAAATTTGATTTCTCTTTATAATTCACCCTAACATCATTAATGCTGGTAGCCGAATGGCATGGATTTTAGAGGGATAAATATATAGGAAAATCTTTTTTTTTAATATGAACCAANTTTTTTTTTTTTTTTTTTTCCACACTTCCTCTTTGTCACTTTTCATTAAACATTAAGATTACTTTGAGGAAATGGTAAAACAAATGCTAGACCTTGCCAAATGAAATACAAATGCAGTATGTCTTCTGATGGAGGCTTCGCTGTAGAGCTCAAAGATCCTCAGGAGTCTTTTGAGAGAGAAACAGAATGAGAACCATCTATTAAAAAGTCTTACCGGGCTTTTTCTCTCTTCTGTTCCAGACCACTTTTGCTTGATAATTAATCCTCCGTATATTTTTTTTTTTTTCCTCCTGTGATGTAGCTGGCAGAAGCCCTGAGCCAACCACTTCATCAGATGCATCTACTTCACTAAAAAAACCCAAACCAAAACAAAAGCCCAAACCCAAAAACAACAACAATAAAAAAAACCCTCAACCCCAAGCCACAGTTTGGTAGAAGTTCTTGAATTCTGGACTGGGGCTGTTGGCACAAAGAAGGGGCACACAGAAGTGCATGGGGCTAGGTGGCTTGGGGGAGTTAATCGTGGTGTTGTTTTACACATCTACAACACTTTTATTGTGCAGTAACTCATGAGTTATGGGTCCTCTGCAATTGCAAAATAAATCCTTTAATTAACCACCTAGTCAGAAACAATTTAACCTCCTCGGTGTATCTCATAAACTACATTAGCCCCAGATTTATTTAGAATACTGTTGTGCAAGTGTGATCTGTTTATGTTAAGAAGTTTACGCCCTTTGTTATGTTGAGTATACTGGGACAAGGAAACAAATCTGTTTTATATGGTTTCATCCATGGCTTTTAATGCCTTTACTGAGTGTTTCCCAAATAGAAGCAAATGCATTTTTCCACTGAGTGTTACATGAAAGCAGGCAGGATGATAACTATTTCACATATACAGGTAGCTTCAAGTTTCTGTAGTCATTGCTTCTTGTTAAGGACTATTTCACAGACAACAGTGCTAGAGAGAAACCTTACTCTCCTCATGTGTCCAGTGAAGTCAAACTATGCAGTGGCATGTTGACAAGCAACAATTCTTTCTCCAATGCTGAAGAGTTTGTTTCTGTCTTTCAACAGAGGTGTGAACACAAAGCCATTTAGTGTAATAAATCTTACAGGCTGCCACAAATGGAACATGCTTTGTGGTTTATGACTTTTAAGAACATAAAAGAGGTTCAAGAGAGTTCCTCTTTTAATGTAACCAAGTAGAAAAGCCGACAAAAGTAAGAAGTCACAAAGGAGGCTGAACGAGGTGCCAAAAGCACTAACAAATGGATATAGAACAATCAGCTTTGTGTTTCACGAAACATTTCGGCAATCGTGTTGGACCAATGGACCAGTTTGCTTTCTGGATGAGATTCATACCAACCCCCAGGTGCTCAGTGCCTCTCCACAGTGTGGTGGTATGGATGTTCCTGCTGCTTGCACTGTACCTGGCAACAGCAAGCAAACATTGATTACATTTATAATTCATCTCAGTTCTTTCCCTCAAATAATTTTTCTGTAAAAAAAAAAAAAAAAACCCAAAGATTTTTCTCTGAACTTATTGGATAGCAAGAACAATAGCGATCATGTAGGGGAGAACCTGTTAACTGCCACGTTTCTTTCCATGGGGCGAAAGTCTTTCTCAGGGTCATTGTTTTGTCCCATACTGGTACCCAGCACTGTTGGGTCACAGCAAGATTGGGCACTTGGCTTGCCTGTGCCAGCAGAGGTGGTGCAGAGGTCACCTGGAGTCTGGGAAATCCTCTGCCAGACCCTTCTGGAAAACTGCTTTTCAGGAAGACCAGTCAGGGATCGGACAGGATTGCATCACAGGGAGCAGTTACTTTTCAGGCATCTTTGCCTTTGGCCAAGCTGAAGCGCAGGTGAGAGCAGCCACAGGACCTCAGTGGGGTTTGGGGTATTGGGACTGCTGAGCATGCTGTGCTGCCCAGGGCTTGCTCTGCTGCGAGGCTCCTGCGATGCGCTGCCTGTGGCAGTGCGTTCGGGTCCTGGTTAGTTATTTCTATGTCTGAGTCAGTGCCCATCGTCCGTTTGGACCCCAAAGTGACTCTTCTTACTTTAAGATCTCCCAGCCTGACCATCAGACAGCAGAATCACAGGCACAACTGGGAGCCCATCTTCTTCCACAGCAGGGGCCGGAGCGGACTGGGACAGGAGCGCAAGAGGAGGCACAATGGGCAATCACAGTCTCGCTGCTGTGAAAAAATAAACGAAGCATTTGAAGAATACTCAGCAATACACAGACTGTGCAGTGGTAATGCTTGCTGGAAATAGACCAAAACATCACACAACTGTGTTATCTTCAGCAAATATATCAAAAAAACCCCTACCGTATTACTCAGGCTTTGGCCTGTGATGTTTTCAGTTGGCATTTTTGTTTGCAGGAACGAAAGCTAACAGGCTGTCACAAAATTGTTGAGAAACCCAGTTAGCAGGAATTTAAAAAAAAAAAAAGCAAGCCACCAAGTTGTGGAGTGCGGCAGGCTAATGACATAAGGCCTGGCCCTCCAAGTGATCTGTTAGCAGATGATGGATGAATGTGCACCTCAATCGGCAGCGCCACCAGCCTTGCTCCATTCTTGAATATCTGTCAAGATGTTAAGTGGACGACTGCAATCAGCAGTGAAATAAGACCTGTGTAATCTGATGTTCCACTTAGAAAAGAAAACAAAATTCCTACCACCTAATATGAGACTACACCAGCCAACACACAAAGGCCTTTCAAGCAGGCTAGGTATCAGATAAAATCTTTACACCTCATTATCATTTGTAATTTAGAGATATGGGTACAGCTGTATCTACAAACAGTGCACGATGACATTTCCAGGGATTTTTATCTGTGGCTGTTTCCAGCGAGCAGATCTTCATTCATACATGTACTTTTATATTCCTTTAATTCCTAAAGTTCTTTTATTCAAACTTTTATCTCGCTGAGAAGGGTAGGCTGCCTGTTAGAAATATCCCTTCAGTAAGAATTGATGTAGACTAGCAAAAAAGGCAGCCTTCTAGTTCTCTGCAATGGAAGTTTGGTTTCAGTTAATTCCACTTAGTAAAGTTGTTTTCTAGGTGACAAGAAATGGAGAATTTGCTGTCTTTAGGTGCAGAAAAGTTCTACCTCTTAGGGAGGAAAAACTCAATATGAATGTTAAGTGAAGTGCAGTTTTGAGTAAATATCTAGGACAGGACAGCCCAGAAACAACATGAAGCTTTGTTGCTGCTTAATCTGAGCCTTCCTAATTGCTTTTACCCACATAGTTTGGATTACAGAGGATATTAGCAGATGCAGGTGAAGGCACAGCAGTTTGCTGGGAGAAGGCAATCAGCTGTGTAAGCACCTTGACTTCCTCAGCATTATAGTAGAGTTTGCAGGATGGATGTTGAGGCTGGAGAAAGTGCATCTAGAGGATTAACTCAATGCTTCAGCAGAAAACACTCGAGTAGAAATGTTCATACAGCTCAGTCCTGACCAGAACATACCCTTGATGACTTGATGGTGCCAGACCAGCTTCCATGCTTGGTTACTCCTGTGCAGACTTTATGGGATACTGTGGAGGGGAAGCCCTCCACGTGTGCAGGAGTGTGTCCCCGGGTGCGGAGTGCTGCTGCATCCTCACTGCGTGTCTAGGATCGGTGGTGCCCCACCTGGAGCAACCAGGCTGCATCTCCTCTTTTGTGTCTGGGCTCCTTTCCAAAGGAGATCAGGGTGCAGAGAAGGGTGCTTTATTTCCAGGTCTTATCCCAGAAAGCAGCTGGGAGACAGTCAAGGCACAGCCCCATGGAGGCCCAGCGGAGCTTACTGTCCCACCACGTAGGCGCAGCTTCCATGAGCAGTGCTGTCCTTCGTGCTCTCGGCACGGTGCTGGATACTGTGCCTGGCATTTTACACAGATCAGTAGTTCACTTGCACTGTGATGTGGTTCCTCCCTCTCCTCCACTACCCTGGAGCATGGATGTTACTCTGGTTCTCTGGGATGCACAATCTCATTCTTCAAATGGATGCTTACTTTTTTTTTTTTTTTTTTTTTTTTTTGAGCATATGTCTGGGGAGCACACGCAGGAGTCACAGAAGTCCTGCTCTGCTCTCCTTCCAGCCTCCCCTTGGTCTGTGTTCTGTGCTGTTGGACCGAAGCTTTGACCTTCTCCCAGAAACGTTGCTCCACATGAGCACTGGGAGCCTCTGGGAGCAAGGAGGCATGGCTCTGGGAGGAGGCAGTGAGTGAGGAGTCTTGGAAATGCATCCAGACCTCCAGGTCATTCCTGTTTCCATGGCTCCTCATCAGTGGCAGGGACAGCAAGAGAATACACGTTACCCACAAAATCAGAGATACTTTTGTGCTAAGGAGCATCTTGGCACGGGTGTCAGGCAGGGTGGGGTCCTGGAGACCCCAGCGGTGTTTGTGAGGTTGATGAAGTGACTGCCCACACCGCAGCCACGTTGCCTGTGACAGTTGCGTGCTCAGCAGAGAGGTCCTTCTCTCTCTTGCTGTAAATCCAAAGGGATGTATCCTGTGGTTACTAGCCAGCTCCCCCTGTAGCTGAAGTCAGTCTGAGTTCAGCTACCACGCAGGGGACAGGGCAGATCCTCAGCAGCATGTGCAAAAGGTGCTGAGCACCTTGGTTGGTCTTTATTTTGGGGGTTTGTTTTGAAAAACTACATGTAGTTTGATCTGTGAAGTTTAATATAATAGTTGAGAAATATCCCAGTGGCAAATGTATAACCATAATTTCTAATAATTTTCATGAAATTAAGTGGGACAGAACTCCCTGTAATAGATGAGAGCTCTCCTTTTTTTTTTTTCCAAGCTGTCTTTACAGCATTTTGCTCCTTTACTCTCCCAATGTGAGCTGACTGTGATTTCAGGATTATAGTCATAAATAAAAAGGAGAGATTGCAGAACATTTTATGGAATTCTTCCTTGCCAAAGACAGTGATTCCAACCTGCTTCAAATACAAAGCAGCAATAAAAAATATTATTACTGTTGTTACTATTAGAAATGTTAGTGATTATAAAAGGCAAGATCTTAAAGAATAAAGACCCCAATAGCCACGCAGTATTCCTCATCTCCCTTCAAGCTGCAGATGCTCCCAAATTCTCCGTGTCCTATATGAAGAGTCTCAGCCAGGTGCAGTGCAGTTCCTATGCATTGACCCTTCATGATACACCATTTAGTGGAGTCCAGGTATGTTGTGCATGTTGTATCATATCACTTGTTACTCTTGAGTGTTTGTTTTTAAAATGCCATGACTGACGTGGTCCAGTTTGTTTCTTGAAAGCCAAGAGTGCTGCTTAGGCCATACAGGGGATACATCATCTAGCCCTTCTGTAACTTTTTCCCCGTGTCCTAACTTTTTTCTGAAAATTAGTGTGACCATCCTAACACAACCTGTTGTACAGCCCCTCTCACTGTGGAGACACCAATAACTTGCTGTTTTCCTTGTGTTACTGGAAGGGACGAGTAGAGATCTAAATTTAACTGAAAGTAGTGATTGAAATACATATATTGCATTTGTTATCTAAAAGACAGTTCTTGACCCCATAATTAATTAAGCGGTTCTATTTATTATAATTATTATCATCAGTGGACAATTTCACTGAGAAGGAATAGGAAGGGAGACTGTTTAAAGAAAAAAGGTAAGAAGGAAGAAAGAAGGGAAAGGATGGAGGGTTGGAGCAAGGAGAGAGTACAGGTTAGGCATAAGTAGTGGTTAATAAAGATGTAGACTCTTTCTTGGGTGCTGATGCAGCAGCTCACTGAAAGGCTGGAGCAGGACTCCTGATGGGGCTGCAGTCCTGGGAAGGAGGATCAGTTTTGTTGCACTAGAAAGCTTATGGTGGGTCACTGCTGTTCTGTTACTAGTCTGCCTGCGTAGCACGATGTCTAAAGTCTCAAATCCTTCAGCTTTCTGGGTTGAAAATACTCTGTACGCCATTTTAGGCAACAGAGTTCAATGTACCATGAAACTGCTTAATGCTGTAGAAAATTGCTAATGCAACAAAACAGAGCCCCTTGAAAAATCAGCTAACTCTTCATTATATGCCTTCCTGGGTCCCTTTTGACCGCCTTCACAAGAGCATCACTTCCCACAGAACAGGTGCAGCTCAGAGGTGCTGCTTGGATGTCTGCTGTGACTGCCTCCCCAGGCCCTCCCTGGTATCGTGTGCTTCTGCAGCAGGAAGGAATGTGAAAAAGCTTCTCTTACAGTCACTCGACAAAATGCCGCATTGGGGATTGCAACTCTACAGCAAAGCTCAGTCTAGTGTCCTGGTCAGGGGAACCCAGAGGAAAAAGGCAGAGGGATCTCCAAGGTTCCTTTTGTTCCCCTTGCCTGCTCTTCTGCAGGGACTGCTGCTACTGAAGGAGGAATGCATGGGCGGTTGAGAGAGGGTCATCAACAGATGCTGGCATCAGCATGTTCTCTCTGCAGGCATTATTTGCCCATTTAGTCGGTTCTAAGGAGTCACCTGAGCTACAGCAGTAAGAGAAGAATCTGCAGCTGAAGCAGTAATACACTTCACCTTATGCTAGATGGAGTTTTATGTTGGGCTGGCAAAAACACTGCCCTTTGGATTAGGCGCTAACCTGCAGTGTCACACTAACTGGGAGCCAGGCTCCCAGTCATTAAGCGGTGAAGTACGCGTTATGTAGCAATGTAGCGGTTAGGTGCTGTCCTGATGATAAAAGCTTAGGCATGGACCCTTAAACACCTGATGGCTCCAAGTCTCTCTACTTTTAGTAAAATACAGACAAAAGCCCCATATATTAGGTGTCCCTGATTTAGCAATGAGAAAGAATATGGTAGTCTGTGCATCGCATAGCTCATCAGGCTGTAAAAATTAGGTTAACAAAGATTACTGAGTAAAGGAACTATATAAGTAAATGCAAAAAAAAAAAAAACCCATAGTATGTGCATAAATGTGATCCAGGCAAAAAAATATAGGGACTCCTACAGGAAAAGACAATTACAGAATTTCATACTTTTGGGGAGAATAAAAGTTCACTGAGACATGTCAGCCTTTCTTGGGGGGACAGGAAAGTTAGAGCAGCAGAATCAACTGCTATGGTGATTCCTTGTATGTTTTTATCTGTCCGATTAAAATATCTAAGCAGGAATACCTGGGTGATCGTGGATAACCTAGAGAAATAGAGATGTGGGAGAGCAGATAAGGTGCATGGTTGCAGTTCCCGTTGCTGCTTTAGCTACAGAATAGCAGCATAAAAATACTCAAACCCGTCATGACATTTACATGCATTTCTAGAGCAGTGCAAAGGGGCTCCACATCATTGAAAGTCAGGCAACATAAAAGGTGCTTGGGCCTTTCTGAAAGGAGGGGGGGAGCCTGTGGTTGTGTTGATAGACTTAAGCCCTTTCCAGCCTCTCTGCAGCTGGGTAAATCTCCCTAGGATTGGGCTGGCTAACAGAAATATTGGCATTCCTCAGTGCTGGGTGAGTGAGTACAACTGATTCATTTCTTTGCTCTGCAGAGTAATTCTAAGCAGCTTCTTTTTAACTGAAAGGATCAAAGTCCCCAAATGAGAATGTGGTGAACTTGATACTTCTCCACAAGCCCAATAGGCATGGACAATATACATTCTGTAACCGAAACCTTTTGGGGTTTGTGTAATACAATACCCTTTCTGTAACCCCCACCCTTTTCTCCATCCTCGTGACCCTGCTGCAGCTAAGGGACCGGACAGTAGAAAAACATGTCAAGCATGAAAAGCAGCAACTTGAGGGCAAACATGACCCCTCCACTGCTAGTTACTGAACTTCTGAAAGTACGTCAAGCAAGCAGAATCAGCTAAAAAGGGAGGCCAGGGACACCTCATGTTGTGCGAGATGGGAGGTTAGGTCTTTGCTCTTTAGAACTAAAGTGTTTTGTTTTAATCATGGGGAGAGCTGCTGGCTTGGCACTGTGTGAAGTAGATTTAGAAATCCTGAGGAAGGAGGAATTTCTCAAAACAGTAAGGAAAACAAAAGTCAGCAACAGGGAAGAATTGGCTAGCATTTTTACAACAGGAAATGTGGAGGATACTGAAAAGAGAAAATTAATGACACTGGGAGTATGATCCTGTTAGCTGTTATTGTTGACACCTCATCATTTCCAGACTAAAATGCCAGCTAAGGCCATGTTTCACTTGACACTAACTTAGGTCATCTTTGCCTTGCCCAGAGAAAAAGAAACATCAAGCAAGACACTGAAACTCAGTAATAAAAATGGAGCGCATCACGAGAAACTCCTTTGCGTTTGGAATCGGATCAGCAGCCACAACATGGCTGCTGCAAAAACTCCTTGCGTTGATTGCACCGAATATTTTGCTGCATTTTATTTTCTGAGGTAGAATAAATGTTCCATTTTGAGCAGTGGAAAATGCTAGCTATACCTATTTTAAACACAAGTGTAATGTTTTATAGCCCATAGAGGGGTAATTACAAAGTACAAAATCACAGATTTTATAGCCAATTTTCCCAAGAGTGCAGTTAGGAAAACAGTATGTGTCATGTAGCCAATTTAGATAATGATTCTGATAAAGATAAACTGAATTGTTTATAATAAGTAATTGGGTCTCTACAAAGGCCCAAATGACACAGACGAGTACACATGCTTAGAGGCACAGGAGCTGCAGCTCCGGATCATGTGTGCATTAGCTCCTGCTTCCCAACTGCCATGCTTCTGCCCAGATTGTGTTTGGCTTGGATCTGATGCTGGGGCTGATCTTTGTAATGCAGTTAACTTTCTCAGGAATAGTAAATATTAAAAGCAGTTCAAAAGTTTTCCGTTGTTGCGATTCCAAGGTGGTGGCTCTTGCGAGGGTCTGCGCTGGGAGGAACCATGCCTAAGGGAGGCGAAGCAGCTGATTCCTCTTTGGCAGTTTAACGGGGAGACACCCAAAAGCCTGCAAATGGGAAAGAAAAGCCCCAGCTTCCTTGCTCCTAAGGAAGTCCTGGGGCTTGTTCAGAGCTGAACCATGAATACTGGCCTGGTAAATATACAGTGGCACTTTACCACAGGCAGGAGATTACTTGTTGAGTAGATTATCTCTCTTGAAATAAGACAAAATCCTTCAGACTCGAGTGGAGTATCTTGCCTAGCCTATTAGTAGATGACAAGATGCAGTTTGGGCCCAGTAAGCCTCTATCAATCACAAGATGAAGTAAAGCTCTAATTATCATTTAATTGCTGCCTTCAGCTTGAGCTGCCCTTCTTCACAGCTTTCTGCATCCATTTGAGATTAGGTTGCACTAAAATGAGAACCGTAAAGGGCCTGGCAAAGGTGTGAAATTCCCTGGGTAACTGAATTAATGGCAGTGTGTTCCTGCTGCTGGGGGGTTCTGTTCTCTATGAAGACAGAATGAGTGAGGGCAAAGGGACATAATGGGGAATTGGCAGCGATAGCTCTCAGCCATTTGTTCACAAAAAGAATGACACAGAATGTGCTGGTTTGGCCAAACTCGAGGGGAACAAAGGAAATACCACTCGCAAACATTTGATTTTATGCTAATTTTGTGGAATTATGTTGTGTGTCCACGTAGGCCTGTGCAGTTGAGTACGAGCTGCAGAATATGAGCGTTGGTAACTGTAGTTTTTCTTTTCTATGTTACTCTTGTAGGGCGTTTTGAAATTGATTGATATACAGGTTTGGGGTATTTGGGATTTGGTTTGGTTTGATTTTTAAGTAGGGCTTGTTGTTGAACTGTTTCCATATGCTCTGCATGGCAGGTGTGTTTTCTAAGTAAATTGCAGAAGCAGAACAGTGTTTCTCATGATGAAACTCTTAACAGCAGCCCTGACACTGACATTCATCATTAAGACACTTGTCTACACTATGTAACTTTGCAACATCAAATCCAGTTTCGAAGATAATTACAGGGCATTAGTGCCTGACACATGGAGTTTAATAACAGAGTAAATATTGTGGTGATCTTTGGAAATGCATAAATAAATAGATAAATACACAAAATAGAGTTGTCTGGCTTTAAAAATGAGCTCTTTAAACTGGTATTGCCTGAGAAACAGGCATAGTTGGAACTGGTCACTTAACCTCTTTAGATGAAAGACGTAGTTCTATGAATCCATCATTTTACTAGTCTGCCCGGCAAGCAAGTGCTACTCTTCCTAAACAGGTATTGCACAGTACATGTTTGCAGTGCCCTGTAACAAAGTCAGCTGTGCAAACTTAACACCTGGGAGCACAGGACCAGCCCTTCCATGGTGGTTGGGTTCCAGGAGTTAAATACTGGGAAGTCTTAGGACTATTTCCAGAAAATAAGCATTAATAGCTTGACAGATTTTTTTTTTTTTTTAAGCATACCTTTTTTCATTTAAAATAAAAAACCTGAGTGTTCCCAGCAATGTAGTTGGAATTCCTTTGTCCTGACACTTCTTCATTTTAATTCCTTTAAAACTCTTCATAGTGACAGTGCTCAATGCCTTTTACACACGTTCATTTATCCATTTAACGTCAGGGAGTTCAGAGTCCTCCTTGTCCCTGCCTAAGGACTCCACTACTCTTACCCGTGTGGTGTACAAGCCTGTCCTTGGCAATCACAAAACAGTGGTAGGTAGAGCAGATGTTTCACCTTCAGTGGATGTGGTGAGAGATGAGCAGGTCTCATTGAAGCAGCAGCATCTGGATTGAAGGCCAGGAGCGTTGCTGGTCAGGCGGTGCCTTTGCTCATACCGAAGCAGCCCCGTAGGCTCTGGACGGCCTGCGGTGGGGCAGCGGGTCAGGAAACAACGGTGCATCCCCTAAGATTATCCTTTGCTTATGCGCTCGCTTGTCGTAGATGTTGTGGCCTGAAGTCAGTTCTAAGCATCAGGAGACTTTTGTCAGGTAGCTGAGTGTGCACATCGCAGCCTGTGCAGGACACCTCTGGGCACTGGGGTAGCCAGCTGCTTAGAGCACATAGAGATGAAACCTGCAGAAGCTTTCAGGCTAAAACTGCTGTTCTGGCACAGGACCATTAAGTATGGTTTAAGACAGGAGAAGGAAGTAGACTTGCCTAGAAGAAATTTTTCTTTAGAAACAAAATAAACTTGGTGTTCGAAACAGAGCTGAAAGGATGTCTGAATCCTCTTTTTCAGGGGAATATTCATTTTATCTGGCCATTGCTAAAGTAACTGTGAAAGGCAAAGGATGGAACTGAAAGGATCATTATCTGCCAGAGACTTCACTACAGCTGTTTTTTTTTTCTTTTTAAAATGTCCAGTTTAACCTAACAAAGCTTGTTTCGGCTATCTTGCTGTATTTGTCAGATGCTTGAGAAAGTTTCCATGCTGAGAGTTTGTATAGACAGATTTAAACCAATAATAGTTTTCTGCAGCCCAGTTATAAATCATATAAAATTAAGGGTCATAACAGGAGAGCTGCCATTACATTACCCGTAACACTGCAATGGTCTGTTAAGCCATTCCTTTAGTTAAGGATTTAGAGTAAACAACACCATAGCTGCTACTGCTGTACAATATGTGCTTATAAGTTACAACAGTGTTCCTTCATCCCACTTTCTACACTCAGGAAGAGAGTAAGAGCAGGGCAGGCATGTAATGAAGTGAGTACAACATGGAGTAATGTCTCCCTTTCAGTAATTATGTGGCCCAGGGACCTCCTGATCCAGATGTCTTGCCAGTATATTGTAAAAGAGCATGTTCTCTCTTTTTGCACTTGGCAAATCCAAGCAAAGTACCAGAGTTTTCAGGGTCCTCCAATATAAAAAAATAAAGTACTGTTCCTTTCAGTAGCATACTAATCAAGAGGTAGTGTCATCTTAGCAATGTTAAGTGTAAGCAGGACACTGGATGGCTCCAGTTTATTCAGTACAGCGCTCCCTCTGCAGTCATTAGGGTTTTTAAGTGTCTCGTTGCGTTGAGTTTGCACGAAGCTGGTTTGTGGCTTGACAGAACATCCTTGGAAAGGGCAGCGATCTGAATGCTGTGTGCCAAGCACTGAAGAGACACTCAAATTATGATCAAAACAAGAAATAAGGGTTATGTAGTGACTCTGGCAGGTAAAAATACCAGAAGACTGATGATTATTTTGCTTCTAATAGATCCAATAAAATTCTGCTTGCTCCTGGGAAAGCAAAGATCGGTCAGCAGTTTTCAGACTGGTGCATGCAGTCTGCGTGGGTCATGCAGGGAGTTTGTGTCCTCTGAGCTTCTACATGCCCACAGTGTCACCACACAAAAGCAGGAATTTAGATCACCCCAGTATGCTTTAAGGCCTCCAAGTACATCTCGGTTTTGCTGTAATGAATCAGAAGTATGTTGCCTCAGCTTTCTAGTCTCGCATCCTCTGATCCCTGCAAGCTTTGAAGGCTGGTGGCTTAGTACCCCAAAGCATTCACTGCAGGTACAGCACAACCCCAGTCGCCTGTTTGAGCTGCAGTTTGTTTAGCTGTTTTATCTGTCTCACCTTGCTCAGGCTTGGGGAAGGGTGGCTGTTGTGCTCAAAATCCCTCTCTGGGGAATCATTTTATCCACACAGCAAAAGGCCCTTGGAGAAGCAAGGAAGCCATGACTGAGCAAGGTCAAGCCTTCCCTGGGATGCATAGCAGAAGCTGTGAATCCAAGTGAAACACCCAAAGCTGCCCATATGTGCCCAGCTTCTGCTCCTTGCCAGCTGCTACGGGCATGCCCACCGAGCAGGCTGAAGGATCGACCGGCAGCCCACCCCACCTGCTGCGCTTGTTCAGGCTGGTTGTGGCTTGGTTCACATGGAAGCACCTTCCCTCCAGAACAGGTGACCTGCGTGGCCTGTGGATGCTGGTACACCAGCTCACGTTAAAGCATCAGGCTCAGCTGAACGCTCAGTGGGGTTTTCATGATGCCATTGTACTTTCTGGAAATTACCTTCCACGCTGGCATCATTAGCTTTCCCCCTCGCAGACTTCATTGCCAAACGTGCCTTCGCCTGTGTGCCTGGTGGGCTGTGAGGGGTGGGCTGGTCAGGGCAGAATTCTTGTTTGCGGGGCTTGGTGCTCTGTAATTACGTTCAGCTAGAGCTTTCTTTGGATAGGGATAGATCCACACGTTACAAATAAAGAGATTAGTATTTTTTCCTTTTTAGAATAAGCTAGTTTGCTAGACTTAGGAGTTGTGTAAGTTTTAGGTAGACAGGCTGGATCAATATTTTAGGAAAATTTAGGAAAATTTTAGGTCTATTTAGGACTTCAGTTAAAGAAGGATTTATTCTAGCTTTAGCCACAGCATCTTAAAAACTTGTGTAATATATTGTCTTTTTTATGTACATAAACCATGTGGCATAGGTCCTCATTATTAATTCAGAAGATATTTGTCTTTTAAATGCCCGTTTTATTTTAATAACTAACACTCCTTAAAAGATCTTTAGGTAGATTTTAAAAATAATCATAAAGGGAAAGTAAGCGAGAAGTTGTGAAAGAAGGTTATTCTACGTGCTGGTATGCTGGCGTTTCAGGGCTTAATATAGTGGTTGTCAAACCTCCTGCAGTCTAATCGCTGGGAGACGCAGGGCTGTGTAGATTACAGGGAGATGATTATATTAACGTTGCAAAGATACGCTTGAATCTTTTCAGGTGTAAAACAATGGGTTTGGGTCTAGTGTGAAAGCCAAAGAATAACAGACGTGACTAGCTAAGTGACTGACTTTTGGGGTAGATTTTGTACTCGTATATTCACTTTGCTGGCTCTGGTGGGGGAAATTGCACTTATAAGAGCAAAATGGGATTAGAAATGTAGCTTTGTTTGTTTTGCAGCTACTATGATGTAAAACTTAAAACTTTTTTTTTTTTATCTATCCATATATCCCTTGTGCTTTTTTCCATTCCAGCTCCTTGAATTTTTAAATAATTGTTTATTTCTCAAGAATTCTGATGGAAATTTTTCTTAACTCACAGATTTTTTTCATTTCATCAGAAGTAATTTCTTTCACTCAGAGCCTGATTTGCTTACACCCACAACAATTTCTCTTGCTTTTCTTAAATAATAAAATTAATAGACCATAGTGGTGAATAAGGAGTTTACAATCCCAATCGAAAGAATACATCTGTGGAGATGAGTTGCATTAAACTGTTAACTGAAACGGTGACTTTTAAAATTGATTCCATCTTTAGCCAGTGTAGTCAGTGCTCTCTTAGAAGACTGTATTTAAATAAAAAATGCTTCATAAGATAAGGAAAAAAAAACGTAAAAGGAGGCTTCTTCACCCTCTTTTGCTGTCTCTGGGTCAACATCTCAACCTCTTGATTAGATTTGGAACTTACTAATTAGATATAATTCATTACCTGCAAAAATGAGATCAAAAATCAAGAGCTGCTTTTCAGAATAAGGCGATCTTTCCCCTCATCCATCATGGCTATAAGTAACCAATTTAAAGTCAGACAAATGCATAACCAGCATTATTACCTTG
This sequence comes from Pandion haliaetus, assembly GCA_013401275.1. Taxonomy (NCBI): domain Eukaryota; kingdom Metazoa; phylum Chordata; class Aves; order Accipitriformes; family Pandionidae; genus Pandion; species Pandion haliaetus. The sequence continues at coordinate 190,353 of VYZV01044532.1, read as the reverse complement.
TCATAACTAGTTAGGGAGAAAGACCTGGAATAAGCTGGCATTATAAATGGTTTTTATCACATTATTTTGCAGTTATTTGTCAGCCACTTTGCTTAAGATAAATGTAGAACGATAATTAGATTGTAAAACTGAACGGTGAACAAGATTTTGTTAATTGCAAAACCACTTCTGCCACCAGAACTCTCTGTAGTGGGGCACAGTTTATAAATTTCGTTATGGAGGAATTGTACTGAGCATATCTCCATGTTTGGACTTGAAGGTCTAATAGGCCAAAAAACAGGAAAGGGGGTCTCCTCCTTCCGAATCACTGTGCAGTCTCACAGCTGTCAGTGGCACTGCTCGTGCCCCAGTAGGACTGCTGGGCCAAGTGACCAGGGAGGAGTTCTTCAACTCTTGGTTGTTCTTGAAGTGTACTGATCTTAATGTAATATATTCCATAATTCATAGAAAGGAGTCTTGCAACAAGATAGAAGAGATGCTCCTGCTGTGGGAGACTTCTTGGAAGTGCAAACAGGTTCCTAAGGTTGGATTTTTGGCAATCACAAATGTCAGCGCTGTGCTTTCTCTGCTAGAAAGAAGCACATGATTAAATCCTAATTGCAGTGAGATTTTATTGTGACAACAGCTTCAGAGAGTGACTGATGTCCACAGCTCTCCCTGCAGTACGTTTCTGGAGGACCACGTTACCATCCTCCCTGGAGTGGAGGTGGTGGAAGGTGTGAGCCCAAGGAGCACACCCAGGAGTTGCGGTGCCACCCTCTCCTGAGTGCTGTGATTTTTCCCTATGACTTCAGTAAACCGGGATTTAAGTTCGTGTTTTAAAGAGGCTGACTGAAGGGAATATAAGGGTGAGGTTCTAGCAATATAAATTCCAAGCAACTCTCTCAGCTCTACTTATATTTAGACATGGAGTGACTGCAAATTTAAAATCCTGCTGTGGAGAACAGGATCAAGTCATGAATTATGCAAATGTTCTAATGACCATTGGAAACCACTCTTAAAATTTGGAGAATTCAAATGCAGAGGAAGGTTTCTTCAAGCTTTCCAAGTGAGGCCAGAACACCCAAAGCGATGGCTGTCTTTCCATGGGGTGAGACAGAGAGCTCGAGAGTGGGGAGCTTGCATTAAGGACTGGTGTTCCCCCTTGTTAGGGGAAAAAAAGTCTTCACACATCTTTTCTTCTGGTAGTAAAAATTCTGTGGTTTGTGTTCAGTTGAAGCGTAAAAGGGTACAGTTTTAAAAGCAGCAGAATTACTGCAGTGTGGTTGTGGTGAAGGAGAACACCTATTCTGGTGTCTAAGGATGCAGTTACTCAACTATGGTGCGGTACTGAAATGCACACAGAAGTCACAAAGTCGGCAGATCTGATTAACTGTAAATCCGGGTTTTTATTACAGTCCTTTCCCCCCACAGATAGGTAAGGACAATAGCTTGATTCTGATCTCAGCTGCAGCACAAATAAGATTTCAGCCAAAGATATTTACTAAATTATTTATCTTATACAGCGCTTTCACTGAAAAACAATTGTGTGTTTTATGTGCCATTAGCAGAGTACCATGTAGGTGCATCTTACTACAGAAAAAAATACTTCAGGAATATTTACTGTCTGGGGTTCCTTTTGGTTTTCATAAAGTCATGTCTAATTGAAAGTGTTAATATAATTGCAACTTAAAAGAAAATGTAGCAGGAATAGGGACACTTGCAAATGACAGGTCTTTAGAACTCAAATTATTCTTCCGTCATCTCAAAGTTTAAGCCATCACTAGGCAAGGTAGAGAGGGTTTCTTTTTTTTTTTTTTTTTTTTTAAATTTAACTGAAAATTTCTTGCCTTCTGTCAGCCCATGAGTATCAGCACACTAGTTATGTTCACTGAATCAGCTATAGAGGTGACTGTCAACGTCCAGACTTCCATCCTGCTGCAGCCTTTGGAAGACAACAAAAGCAGCGGTGATTCTAATCAGATCCTGCTCTGTGCAGTGTTGTGTTCATGCTTCTGCCTGTAGTGCTGCTCAGCATGCATTTGTGTTTCCAAATAAATACATTCTGGAAGGCAAAGAAATGGTTCCACCTGATCTTTGCATTCCAGGTTCATTTTAAAGGGCTGATCAAATGGCAGGCTTTAGACAAGTTTTCCTTTTTTTTTCTGGTTAATGCAGTTTAGGCAGCCGTAGCATGAAAAAACTTGACAAACTGTTAGCATTAATGTACTGAGCATAATGAACACCAACCATACAGCACATGGTGCTTGTCTGCTTATTGGTGAATTTAACTCACTTTAATTGCAGTGTTACTTAACGTGATGGAGATGTAGCCCTCAGAGGGATCATTTGAAAGACGAATAATGTATTTGTGTAAAATTAAAAAAAAAAAACAACAAAACACAAAACCACAACAAACTACTAGCAGATAGTACTACTAGCTGTAGTAAATCATAGTTTAATAATTATTATCTAGATAGTACTTGGCTTAAGGTTAAAAAGAGGCACTTCTGGAAAATAGGATAAAAACTTGCCTGGAGCACAGCCATCGGGACTGTCTTTTGCAAGCTATACTGGTGGCGAGACATTCACTAGAGCACCTGGGAATAAATTGAGTCTGCTGGGAGGAGAAAGTATCTACCCTCGGGGCATGTCAATGGAAATAGAAGGTGACAATGAGCCCAAGGCCTGCTTGGCCGTATCACATGGGTCTCCTGATTCTATTGAAGGTATTGCACTGCAACCTGCCCTCTGAGCAAATCTGACACCTGGGAGGTTTTCTGTGCAAGTGGGAGGTGTAGGACCTTTACCCTCTAGCGCAGAGCTGGTGCCGTAGGCGGTGGGACGCTGGTGGTGTTGGAACCTCCTTATGTCTGTCATTTGTACCCTGAACATTGAATATCTTCCTCATTATTCATCCTACCACACTAGAAACAGCTGGTCTTCAAGGGAAATTACCTAATGAATCAACAATAAGGCTATTGTGTAGGCGTGACATTTCTGATAATAAATTATTGCTTTCAGGAGGTTGACCACACTTGTCAGGGTTTTGTGAGTTACAAATTCAGCTGCCTTGTCTTACGCTGTTTTACATAACTGACAGTGTAAAACCTTGGCATTTGACTGTAAGTTATTCCCTCAACTTCCAGATATATATTGTAAAATGTCTTTCTTTCTTCATTTGTTCAGAATAATCTTTGGGCATTTCTGACCCATACTTTGAAATTCTATTCATTTGTTTTGAATTGATTATCCTTATTGTGTCATATCTCTTTTAGAATTACATATGAATTTAAATATTTTTTTTACTAGAAATGTAAACGGGCTATAAATGCAAGGACTACATTTTTTTATTTCACTTAGATAAATGATGTGTTTGCATATTTCTTGTATGCTTACACTTGAAGGAGTAGTTTTTCAGAAACCCATAGCATGGAGAAAGATCTAAATATTCCCTTCGTAGCTCTCCAGAAATATCTGGATGTAACTAACTAATGTAAAAGTGCTTGGCCCATATGGAATATGCTTCAAGGATTATTATTTTAAAGCATGCTTCTTTTTTCACATGCAAGTGTTATTTGCCTTTATGTATACAGGCATGTGACTAGTTAGTGATTAAAAACAAAAGTCTGTGCTCCCTCTTAGCTGAATGCAAATGATACTGAAATTCAGTCAGTATCTGCAACAAATTGTATGCTTTATCTCTGTGGAATTCTGTGGAACCAGTTCTTTAGCTTTTAATACTGTAAGTCTTTTCATAAGTAGCCAACAAGTGGAAAAGGACAGCACTTTTCGCTTTCTGCCAGATTTCTTGGGGGCAAAATGCATACTTGCAAATATGAATGAAGTAGGCTAAGGTAAGTCAAGCTGGAAAGGAAGTCAGTATTCTTATGCAAGTAGTTGTGGAAGTTAAAAATGAGATCTAAGGCAGGGAATACATGTTCCAGCAAGTATACTGGGTTTCAAGCACTCCCAGTGACTACTGTTACACTCATTTCTTTCCACAGGTAGTTGATACCTAATGTCTGGCCAGTGCTGCTCCTTCTGCCTTGTGCAGAATATGTTTTTAATTTAATGCAGTAGAGCATTTTAAGGTGTTATTTAAAGGCCCACTCTCACTCGAGCACTGGTGGATATTTTTTTTTTTTAAATAACAATTCAGATTTTCAACAGGAAGAAATAACCAAAACCCAGCGTGTCCAAGAAGTATCTTCTGACACTCCTATCTGAGAACTAGGAAACCAGCTTCACTCAGTGTTACCAGGGCACTCCGAACTGGCCTTGTGTCTGACGTGGTGCGGGGATCCCTCTGTCCAGGGTTTTCTAGGAAGGCCAGTTGTAAGTGGAGCAAAACTAATAATTACTGCCCTCACCCCACCCCGCAAGCCCCCTAAAACCAGAAGGTCCCTGGGGAACCTGTGAAGTAAAATGTCCTCCAGGACAAATGCACAAAATCTTGAACACAGTTCAGAGTGGCGCCTGGAGGCAGGATCCTCTGCCTCTGGAAACACAAGCATAGCAGACAGATCACTACATTGGTCCCGGCCCTGGAGGGGTTTCTGAATCCTGGCTTTCCAAGTCTTCCATAATTTTTATTTCCTTTATATGCTGCACCCCATGTGACACACTCCCAGGCGCCCTGAGCACTCGCTCCTCGCCGACTGTAAGGGCAGTCATAGGTAGCAGTGTCAGCAGCCATGCCCCCCCCCGCCCCGTGGAGGAATCCAAACCAGTGGAAAATCGACAGCCTCTGCCTTTACTGCCGCCTCGTTTCCGAACTGCGTGAAGTGACCTCCGCTGTGGTTGCAGGGCCTGAGCTGCGTGCCCTCTGAGGAAGGAGGCCCTATGGCCCTGGGGCTGGTGGCTCTGCTGCTGTCCACCGCAGACCTCAGGCACACTGAGGGGGATGCATTTTCACAGCGAAATAGTCTCTTTTTTTTTGTTATTTTAATAATCTTCGGCAGAGTGCTGGCTGCCTTGGCACAGTGCCCCTTGCCGGGGCTGGGGGTGGCTGGCAGGAGATGCAGCACCTTTCTCCTGGGTGCTGGCCTTGACGCCAGCCATCACCCCCTGCCCACGTCTCCCTCTCGCTGCCTGCACGGCCCCGTGCATGGCAGCGCCGGCTGCCCCCAGGCCTTGCCAGAGAGGTGCCCCGAATGCCCCGCAGCCAGCGTGTCCCTCCGGGGAAGCAGTGTCCTGCTGGGCCTCGGCTGGAGCGAGTGGGAGACCGCCTAGCCACCGCCTTTGTCTGGGGTGGCTCTTCACGTGGAGGGTTATGGCAGTGAGGGTCTGTGGCCTCAGAATCAGTCTTGCCCCCAACAGCAGTGGTTTGCAGGCAGGCTCCCCAGTCATAAAACCTGCAGTCGGTCCTGCCGGGCTGCTTGCTAAGCAAAGGCCAAACGGTGTGGAGGAAGCTGTGAGATACTGTGACCTTTAAGCGTAATATCTCGGCATCAGTTAATTAATTGTGTGTTTTAAGTGTGCTGATGGTGATGAGTTAGCGGTGGACTAACTGGTTAATTGTGGATGCGTTCTGTTTATAAAACAATACCTGTAACCAGGGCCGGGTATGCTGGGCAGCCACGGGCAGACAGACACACATAGGCAGGAGCAGCTCTGGAGCCCGAGCCGGTTGTCCTGCTGTCGCTGCCCCTCAGAGAGGGCCTTTGTCACCACCTCTTGCCTTCGCTGCACTGCCTTTCTCTTCTGTTCCCTCCCGCCCTGGAGGAGGACTCGTCTCCTGTCCCTTCTGGGGACGTTTCAGCTGTGCCTGGCACCTGGGGGTGGGTACGTGGGGTACCCCCGAGAGGCTGCGGTGTGTCTGCTGCCAGCACCGGGGCAAAGCACCGTTTGGAGGGCCTGGGGACATGGATTTGTAACAGCTTGAGCATGGTCACCGAGAGTATTGAAAACGGTGGTAGCGTGCTCTCCAAATGGCTGCTTTGGTTGGTTGAAGATCATTGCTAACTAATTGGGGCCCAGTGATTCACGTGAGCGCCGTTCAGTTACAATGCAGAGATGAGATGACTGAAGAAAGAAGTGGAAAAAGAATTTTAAAACATATAGCCAAAGACCCAACCCTACACAATTTTGGGGTGGGACTGTATTGGCCCAGAAAATTTAGCTAGATGTTAGTGATAATCAAGGTCCTCTGGAGCCTTTCAATTTTTTTCCAAATTAATGTGATTTCTGGCAGCCATTATTTAGAAGGCAAGTGCCTGCTGTGCTCTTTCCTTTTTCAGATAATGGAAATTCAGCTGAAACAAAGAAAGGTGTCATAATGGTGTCACATTGTCATTTAACTTTCCGCACCAGTCTTCTGATAAAGACACGTTGTATTCAGCGGCATACAGACATAACAGCAGTTCTGTCTCCAAAATCTGGCTTTACAGCGTAAGGCCTGTTGAGTTTCCATGGCAATGGCCACAAATTCCTCCCCGGCTCTTCAAAGTGAAAGACATATTTGTTTTGCTCACGCAACTTTGTAGCACAAAAGCTCTCTCTCTTTTTTCACGTAACACCTGCTAATCTGCACTTGGTCCCTTTGAAGCCTCCTGCTGATCAGAAATTCAAATACATTTTTGCATGCTAATCTTAGTGGTAATCTAGAGCTTGTGTCTTTCATGTTCTGTCTGTGAAAACAGTTTTCTTTATAAATCACCAAAAACGTTGGCCCTGGCCGCTCTCCACGGGAGGATGAGCCGATAGGGAAATCACGCAGTCAACAGCCCGGACGTCGATTCCCTCAAGGTGCAACACAGCTTGGGCGAAGCCATCAGATCAGGGCTTTCTAACCATCCATTCACTCTTTGTGAAAGAAGGGCAAAGGAGCGAGAGAGGGAGGACGCAGAGGGGGAAGGGCTCTCCTCAGCTCCGGGGGCGCACGGCACGCTGTCTGTGGCTGTGCGGTGCCACGGGGCTCGCGAGGGGCCGAGCGTGGCGCCCGTGCGTGCCGGCTCAACAAAGGAGCGAGCGTGGCTGCAAAGCCAAACGCGTGAGCGTTTGCCGCAGCGCTGCTTGGTCATCCGAAGAATCGCCACGCGGCCGCAGTGCTGAATGCGCAGCGTGCGCTCTCCCCGCGGCCGAGCCTGCTGCGTCCGCCCCGCTGCAGCGCTGCGGTCTTGGGTGGACACCGCTCCAAGTGCAGGTGTCGGTGCCGTGCAGGGGCCCCCCTGCCTGTCAGGTGCCGGTGTGTGAGATGGGGCTGCCCGCGCTGTCCTGCTGCAGAGCCCCTTTCCTTGGCACTGGAGTGTGCACGGGGAACCCGCCCGGCTGGGGCAGGGGGTCCCAAAACTGCCAAGGGTCCTGATGCTGCCTGTGCCGTGGGGGGATTTGCCCGTCAGAGAGGATGTGAAGGTCTGATGCCCTGTCGGCCTGTAGCTGGAGATGCAGCTATAGTGCTTCACGGATGCTCAGTGGCATCTTTGTTTACATGAGTAGTAAAGGATTCAAATGGTTTGCCCTTGGGGTGCTGCTGTGTGTCCTTGATCTCTCTGGACAAAGTGCCAAAGCCCACCAAAACCCTATGTCCCACATGTATTCCAGCCCCAAACCTGCTCTCAGTTCATTTTCCAGTGGTACTGTGTCCAGTAAGTGCCTGTGCCGGCAGTCCACGTGAGCTGCGGACATGCTCACAGTCTGTGCTGTGTTACTGCGGTGCTCCTTTGTGCTTCAGAGCTTTAAAACAGAAGGGTTTGAGTTTCACTGCAGCTTGGACGTGGGTAGACCTCTGTGGCATGGTTATTTTAAATGAGCCAGTCCTCACAGAGCTTTACCTTGTTTAAAATTACCAGGTTTTTTCCACTTTTTAAAGAAAAAAAAACCTTCACGGTCGATTTCTTAAGTAATAATTCAGTGAATATATACAGTTTTCTTCTTGGAGGAGATAAACAGTTTACCCGCTTTTACAAGACGTGTTACATGTTCAGTATTTGCTGAGCAGTGCAGGAAGCCATTCCTGTCAAGCCTTCTCTCTCCCAAAGCCTGAGCTGCAGACTGACCCCCTCTAACTGCAGAGCTGGATCAGGCACCCCAGGAGCGCTCTGCACAGTGCCTGGGGATTTCTGTCTGTGAGCTGAGCCATACAGCTTTTCTTCCATACTCTGAATTTTATAAAACCTTAACTTTCAGAAAAATCTTTATTTACGAAAGCTAATAGTGCATTTCAGGGAGGAATAAATACTTGCTGTTTCATACAGGATCACTAGCAAAATATTTGAAAAAGCTTTTTCTGTTCATTGTCTGCTGCATCTTGCTGCTATTCAGACTCTATTCAAATTCTCTTCCTTTCTTCAGGGAGAAGAGTCTGAGTGTACAAGGGGGCTATGGTTTCTAAAAGCAGATAATATAACCATGTAATATAAACATGGCAATAATTTCCTTGGGCCCTGTGATCCGTCAGGCATGTTGAGAACAGTTGGCAAAGGTCTGGGGAAGTTCCCAGTGCTACACAGCAGCTAGAGATAAGATGCCTTTCTGCCTTGCTCAGCTGTGCAGGATCCACACCCCCGGCACTGGAGAGGTCCATCCTGTCGTCTTTCCTGGCAGGGTAAACTTCTGCCTTTGAAGTCATATACCCACAGCTTGCAGAGCTGACTAATACATCAACATCAGTAATTTACCAGAAGAGGCGGGGGGTGGGGGGAGTGAGAGAAAGCTGCAGCATAAATTTCACTCTGGCTTTATTCTTTCACTTTAGGTTATATGTCTTTAAAGGAAAAATGCTGACAACATGCTTGCTCACAAAAAGCCTTTTGAGCCAATGCCAAGAGTTTGCTCAAAACTGGTAAAAAATCAGAGCTGGGATCTGAGAGCAGCACTGAATTTTTTTGCTACTTCCCTTCTTTATTTTAATTTTCCAGTAGTTGAGATGTTCGGGATGCCTGCTGCCTTTTGCTTTGAGGCGTGGGTCAGAGCATGCTTTTGTCTTTTGAAATGGGTGGTCACTGGTGTCTGACTTGGTGAGGATCCGCTGGAGTTTGTGTGTTTGCTTTCTCTGTATCTGTTACTCTTCAGTCTGGCAAGTGTGACTTTAAAACAATATTATTTGGACTGAAATAGTGCAGCCAGGCAACAAGGGGCCTTGTGCCTCCGGGAAGGGCTTTTCCCCTCTGCAGAGAGCAGCTTCATGAATGGTAACATCTGCAGACCAACGTGCCTGCAAAGCTCCCTGTCCCCTTGCAGGCAGGGCCAGGTTCGTGCCATAGAAACCAGTGCAACCAAAGCAACGGCCGCCTCACCTTAAACATCCTTCTACGTGGCAGAAATCTTCTGGTTTCTGTGCACTCTCATCTAATGATGGGATGCTACAGCAGTAATACTGTTGGGCTTGTTTAGTGTTCCAAGACATGAGGTCCTGGCAGCTAGCTCTGGGTCATCATCAAGATTTCAAGCCTAATAAATCACAGGGAGTAATTTTTTGATGAGCATTGTGCCTGGCTAAGGGGAGCTGACCCCACACTTTTTTCTTCCCTCTAGCAATCTTAGTGCCTCCTCTAATACACTGGACAATGACCACTTGCGCCTGCAAGCAGCTGTTTTGGTAGAGGTCCTCCTACAAGGAAATGTAGTCCAATAACTATGTGTATTGCAGTGGCTTTCCACCTGAATGCTGGCACAGAGAAGCGCTGCTAGAAGGGTAGATGAAGGGACCGCTTCTGTTCCCTCCAGAGCCCCAGAAAGCGCATCAGTATCTCTGCGTTTGCACATGGTGACTGAAGCACCTGTGTTATTCTACAAAGTATGAACAGCAGCTTATTGACCTTTACAAACCTTTCCTGATAGTGACTGCCTTCCCCTTGAGATGCAGAGAGCTCAGAGCCTTGAATTATTGAGGAGTTTAAGATGTGAATCCCTGGGAATCTCCTGCCAGAATCTCCTCCCTCCCTGAACAAGGGGAGGCCCGGTGGCGAAGGCGCTGTGTTCTCAGAGATGCTTATGTCCTACTGCGGAACTGTATTCCTTGCTTTCTCCCATATTGATTGCCCCTCCAGCTTCTACTTCCAGCTACCTTGTATCTAGAAGATGCAATGTATTCTTTTCCACTGAAGCTCATGGGTCCAGAGTCTCATGTCCAAATACTGATGCTTTAATTTAAAAAATAATTATGCAAAAAAAAATTATATTCCTAACCTATTAAAAAGTTGATCTATCTGGAATGACTGGATCCCCACAACTGTAGTAGTGATGATAACATGCCCTTTATTGTTTCTTGTGCTGTATCATGCAGTAGTGTTATAGCCATGCTCCCCAAGAGAATGCAGTAGAAGTTCTCAAACCTCAAGGGCTTTTGTGATCTTCTCACTTGCTATTTATAGCTGATTAAGGCTCAATCATGTGATACAATGATAGTTCCCCCCGTGCTATATTGATCCCAGTGGGAGCGAAGGGTGTTCAGCACCTCACGTGATCAGACCCTTCACATCCGTGCCTCACTGCTCGTTACAGAATATGAGCAGTAAGACTGAGCACTCCTAGATTTTCTTATTCAGACTCATTTCGAGCTCCGGCTCAGACTGGAGATTTGCTGAGTAAATAGTCTCAACAATAATCTCAGCCTGATTCCAACTAATTAAATCCTGTACAAACATCCCTCTCTGGGCCAATATAGTGAAAGACAACGAAAACACAGAAAACCAGACATAGCTTTCCTCCAGATTTTGCTCGGCCCTTTAATCCTGTATCTTTTGAAAGATAGTAACGTCCATAAGATGAGGGGTCAGCCTTCCTGCCCTCAGCATCAAGCAGTGGAATTTTTCAATAATGAACAGCTGGGTCACCAGCGACACAAAAGCTGCTGTAATATCCTGTAGGCTTACGGGGCACAACAGAAATCCCAAAGCAAATCATGATGTACACAGAAAGGGACCGTCCTTTTCTATTAAGGAGGCCACTTCAAACCAGTCTCGACACCACCTTTTCTCCAGCTTTTCGGAGGCGAGATTATCCCCTGCGTATATTTAATTACACATTGGGGGGTGGCTTTGATTGCCTTTTTAGAGTCAGAGAAGTTAAAGAACATAGTTTGAAGGCTCTTATTATCAGTGTTCCATCCGCGTGCTGTCAACCAAGATGTGTTTACAAACAACCATTGAGATCAGGGAGAACAGTTACACTGCACTGGGCCCAAGGCTGGGTTTTGCACTAGTTTGACAGAATTGATTGTATTTACCCGGACTCCAAGTAAGTGCGGTGAGAGCTTGTGGGAGGGGGAGGTGGGGGGTGTTGCATTTGTGTTTTAATTTTTATGAAACCCCATGGAATTCATGGCCTTTTCCAGAGAAAGAAAAAGTTACCTTGTAGGGTTTTTCCTAAGTACCCAGTAAAGCAAAAAGCAAACCAGTGTAACATGGCCAAAAAATAAACACTATAAAAACTTTTTAATGTATCACAAAAGTCAGTCTGAGATGTATGCAAGATTATGTTGGAGATTCCTGATTAAAAGCAGTTTGTGTCAAGGAAGTTACCACTTGCAACATGTAGAACATCTGACAGTGATTAAATGGAGCTAGCTATTAGATTTTCCTAAAGAAACAATAGTTAAACATATCTCCACAAGTATGAAACACTTTATGTACTGTATCTGGTACACCTCATTTAAATTGACTTAGATGGAACAGACACACTAAGTCTAACTAGTAGGTTATTAAGAATATAAACCTGGTGCCCAAGAATTTACAATCAGTTATATGGGAGGTATCCTGACTTTCCTCCTTTTCCCAGGGCTTTCATTTACTAAGCATATGCTGTAAAGATGTCACATTTACAGCAAGGGACATGTTTAGGATGTTTCTTACAAACAGTTTAAAGTTACATACCTGTAGCAAATGCATCTTGCTATGCTGTAACGTGCTGCATAGAAAGTCTGCCACGGGCTCAAGAAAATGCGTGTTAAAGGAAGAATGTATGTGTTGGGAACAACACATTCGTAATTTATTTCTTCAGTTTGCTTATTAAAGCTTGTGAATTTTTGATAGAAAAATGACATAAAATTGTTTTCTACAGGGTGGCAAGCTTTTCAGCTCTGTTAAACCACTTAGAGGTTTGAGAAATATGGCTTAAATTAAGCATATCATACTTCTAACTCTGGTGGGTAACAAAAAGAGGAGTTTGGAGATTCATCCAGCCTGTAGTGTTTGGTAGCTGCAAATAAAGTGTGTGCTGTAAGTAATAATCATTTTAAGAGTTCCCTAAGAAATACCTTTTTGTTTGTTTCACTTTTGGATCAGGAGGCATGTTTAGATGGTTACTGCAGGGCTGTACTTGCACTTAGGTGCTCTAATTCGTGTTTGTACATTGCAGGGGAGGAACAGGCAAGTCAGAAGACTTTGAGTTCAGCATTTCAATCTGCCTTTAATTATGGATTTCCCTATTATTTTGTGAGATGAGTGGGCAGAGTTGCTGAAGTAAACAGTTACAGTGCTATAAGCCCAATCAAAATCACTGCTTCAGCGTGTGGAAATCGTATAGCCTTCATACCTCTTTTCTGTATGTCACTTACATTGAAAGGTTTTTAAAAATAATTACGCTTCCGTCAACAGCCAAAGGAGGCCTGCTTTCCAGGCTGGCTTTTAAAGCCCTAACCTACCTCACTCTCTCTATCTGTACAGGGTCAAGTCAGGAATTGCATTCAGCTCCTCCAGAGCAGCAGAATGCTGAGGGTCAGTGTTTAGTAGGTAGGAAATCATGTGAGCAGTCCTCTGGGGGGCTGAGAGCTAATTTATGGTTAAGGCCAAACTTCTCTAATTTGCATAATGCCAAGTCTAATAAAATATTCATGGATAGCTTATCTCACTTTCAGATAATTTAAGATCGACAAAAATTAAATTGGAAAATACTGCTCCAAAAATATGAGAGAAAAATGGAAGACAATGTCTTGAGTGCAGGAGACATATTTTGCTACGTCTTATTTAATTACCTTTTTCAGATTCACAAAATTGTTTGCTGAGTTTCTGCCAGGTAGAAGTCTGCCTTATGCACAAAACTGTGCAGAGTTCGGTCTTTTTGATGGGAATCAGAAAACCACTGGAATTCTGAGGGCTGATGTGGGTCAGCTAGAGGATGGACTTAGAGGATGTGGCAGGTATGCTTCATGGGGTGGCAGTAACAGTCATGCTATAAGAAATGACAGCTTTAAAGGTAGTTGTTTTCTTGCAGTTGGATTCAGCTGAAATGATTAGGGCTTGAAGCTTGGCCAAGAGTTCGCTCTTAACCAAGAGATCATTACTGCAATTAGGTGATAGTTTTGACCAATACATTCTGTGAAATGTCAAATACTGAAGTGTGCGTGGGAGCAAAAGAAACCACAGAGCTAAATGACACTTCTGGGCTTGGTGTTCAGCTTCATGTACATTTATCCTATTCTGTTTCTGCTATTTGGCAGCTGATGACCGAAGTCAGCTTATATAATAAGCAAGAAAAATACTGGAGCCGTAACCCTGTAACTGTCAGTGGGGGACAACTGCGGATCAGTGGGCAAAGCAAAGCTGGCCCCTGTGTGCCGGGCAGCCAGCGGGCAGGCTCTGGCACAGCTGCCCCTCCAGCCCTTCCCCAGCTCTGAGCGCTGCTCTAAAACACAAGGGTGGCAGTCCTGCTTCCTCAGCCTTGGCTTTCCCATACTCGCTGCTGGGTTAGATCAGTACTGTCAGTCATGGTTATTACAAAAGTGATCCTAGCTTGCTGTGCTCGGCACCATACAGCACAGGAAAGCAGAAAGTTGCTGTCATGAAGAACTTAGACTATACATGGAAAAGCCAGGCAAAGGCAAGGAGCGTGCAATGAACCGGAGGTAAATACTGCATTCGAGTCACAGTGCCTTACGGGGTGGAGCACAGCTAGAGAGGGGATGCAAGGGTGGGATGAGAAAGCGTGATGGGGCGATACGGAGTTAGAGATTTCTTCTGAATAGTTAAACAGCAGAAATTTGAAAAGTCACACCTTCACCCTTGTGCCTGTCTGGGGTGTGGTAGATGATCCTTAAATAAAGGCCAGTAAAGAAACGTCTTCTGTGAGCAATTAATGACAGAGGTGTAGGACTGGGATGATCCCTGCTCACTAACAAAAGACTTGCAGAGCAGCCTGCCCTGGTGAGTCTGCGGGCACCACTGCAGAATGGCCTGAGGGTTTTGCTGGGTGCTGCGGACCTGGGAGTTCTGTGCCGTTCTGTACAGCTACCATCACAGGACTCAGAAAGGAGCGTGTTGCAATTTAGGTATGTGTGCACACATAAATGCCTCAAAGTTTATAGATCTGTTGCAGTCTGCAAAAGTGCACAATTAAACACGCTATGGATGTGTAGCTCTGAAGCCTACATAGAAAATGTAATATTTTATAGAATACAATATCTCTTGTTTCTCCTTCTGAACTGACCAAAATTTCATTTTCCTGTTTATTCCCTCTTAATATTTCTAGGCTGAGTCCCTGCGCCTTCCTAATGTGGGAGTGTAAGTCACTGCTGTAGAGGTGCTCTCTCCCCATGCAGTTTGACTTTCTAATGTCAGCTGTCATCACCCTTGGCAGGGCACTCTGAAGGGTTCTCCTGCAGTATCTCATCTGTGCTGGTGTTCTCTGACACAGAAAACCAGAACCGATCCCCTTCCTTCTCCTGTCTACCTCCCTTCAGCAAATACTGCCAGTAAAGGCATCGTTTCTTTACAAACAAACAGGACAGCAGCACATCAAGTCTCTGCTGTCTTCCAAAGGTGCAAAACAAAAAACCACACACACTCCAAACAAACAAAACCCCCAAAACAACCCACACACTTTTTTCCTCTGCTTTATGATCTCCCCATTAGCATGGCAGAAATGTTCCAGTTTTCCTCTACATGGAGGCTGCACAATTCAGTGCTGGAGCCATCTTCCTGCTCCAGAGCACGTATTTAATGCTCCGAAGCAGAACGCTCTCAGCTGTGTGAGATGCACTTCTGCATCCCTGTGTTACTACAGAAACTACTCTAATTGCTTTGCATCTTTCTGCATTTACAGGTTAGTCCTAGTCTTTACTATAAGATGATTTAACAAAATCAGGAGCAGAGCCTTATCAAGAGAGGCTAGGGCTTTTGTTGAACGTTACTGACGAGCTTTTACTAATTTTTCATGAACTGACAAGTGATAGAAACTTAAGGCAGATAGTTATCTGGTGTGCACCAGCTTTAGAGTGCAAATGCACAGACTTGCATTGAGCTGCTTGTATCTTCATGATATCCGAATCAGGTGCTCCGCTTTTTGTTTTATGTTTTCTGCCAGTGTCATCCCAAGACTTCTCTGTATGTATGATTGCTGATGGGATTGCTGGTAACTTTCATGATACTCTTCTCCTAAATTCAGTAATGTTTGTCAATAAGGGCTCATCTGGAAAGGTGCCCTGTTAATCTGTTCATCCTGTACTCACAAAGGGACATGAACTTTTCTTGACCAACCCAGGAGTTCCTTACAGGTGACTGGCACATGGTATTTCAACTTCTTTCCAGAGCCTTGTGTTTGGAAAATGCTGATTTCTGCTGTGCTATTAACTACCAAACCTGCAGTCTCTCTCCCAGTTCTGACAGAATTTGGAAATAAAAATGCATGTGTATTTTCCAAACGAGACTGCAACTTTAGGGGTTCAACAGGTCTATCATGTCACTTAGATATGTGTCTCAAAGAGTGTGGAAGAGTTGCTGATGGGGTTTGTTCTTAGCGTTTTCGTGCCAAGTAATTTTGATTGTATCGACTTACTCATATGAAAGCTACGCATTTTAAAGCTCATAAATTTAGTCAATAGTAAAATGACCATTAGTCATTTGCATTAACAAACGCAGGTTTTTATAGTGTACAACCATGATACAATGTCTTCCTGGCCAAAAGAATGTGCACCTTTTCAGAAAATGCCAATGTTCCTTGGAAATGCCTGTGTTTTACTGCGAAATGTCCTCAAGATGAGGAGCTGGAAGGAGGTTCCCTCAACATGTTCAGGTGTTCAAAGTGGGAAGCAATGCCATCAGCAGCTTCTCTGTCTTCAAGCATTTACTTCAATGCTCAGGGATCTTTAAATCATCAGCCTCGCTTGTCCTCACACAGATAATCTCCAAGGTGCCAATAACTGTTTTCTTGCATAGCTCCACCTCGGTCCCTCGCAAGGTGACAACTGTCTCCTGCCAGGTCCCTACCTGATCTTCACTGCTTTTTGCATCTATCTGTGCAGAGGTGGCTCTCATACTGGGAATGCTGGGGTCACCCCACCAGAAATTTCTAAGCCTTTTTCTGAGTTTTATTTCCCTCCCCTGTTAAGCACAGGTGGCGCACGGGCCAGAACAGGAGACGTACTAGATCACCACCTGCTCAAAGGCATTAGAGGTGCTTCTCTCCAGATGAGGGGAGAAGCAGTGGCAGTACGCAGAGCTCTCGCTGGAGGAGACCAGCAGGAACAAATGCAGCCAGCTCAAAGCTAGCCATGACCTATCTATTTCCTTGCTGCTGTCAAGTTTCATTTATTTCTTGGTAAGAAAACATGAGCTGGAGTTGCTGAAGGTGTAGGATCTCTCTCACCTGCTAGCTGTATGCAGCAGTGCCTGATGGCTGCGGCAGGCACGTGCCTGGAAGCTGCTCTTCAAAGCCGCTCCAGACCCCTGGGAAATACAGTTGTCCCTGGGTTGTGGGTGAAACAGGTTTTTGTCACTGGCAGCCCACATCAGAGCCATGGGTGGAGCAGGAGTGAAGCAAAGCTGTGCGAGGACTTCTGGGGTCCCACACGGCTTCACAGGTGCTGCCCAGAAGTGATTTTAAAAGTGCACTGTGAAGGGATTAAGTCTGTGCCCATTTTTGAATATGTGGATTAGCATGAGCAAGGCTGTGCAATCTTTTTAGTGAACCAGATGGGTGCAGGAAGGAGGGCGTGGTGAAAAATTGAAGTCTGTGGCACTGCTGTCCAACTTCTGATCTTAGTCTTTTGCAGATGTGTTTTTCCCAATACCTGAGCTCTTGAAAGACCATTAGGATCCAAACACTGTTCTTTTCATGTTATTGTTGTTTTTTGGCTTTGGTAACTTCTGAATGCTTCCAAGTTATGATAGAGCCCCTTGCCTGGGTCAGCAGAGTTGGTTGTCGACTGACATTTGATCTGTCAAGAGTCTAATTTNAAGTCCAGCTTCATTATGAGACAGAGGATGGTCTGAGCTTTCAACAAGCGATGGTTGGCTATTCTTTATCCAAAAGAAACCATACTACACTTTGCCCGTATAAAACACATTCCCACCAAGNTGCCAGCTGCGATCAGATGACAGATATTTTTGTTAGGTAATAATACCTTTCTGTGATTTCCTGAAAGGTTGAATATAAAGCATAAAACAAGGGACAGTGATGAAATCCAGAAGAATTACCTCTGTGTATTCTGCTGGAAGAGAGTAAACAAGTACCTATATGCTGCCCAGGTACAACAGGCACTGTTTGGACAGCTGCATCGCCCATTGAAAGGTGCTGCTTGATAGTGGCTTGGTGATAATGCTAGTTTCATATAAGGTTCATATAAAATTGTACACCTCTACAGAGATAGCTGTGTTAATAAACCCTACACAGCAGAGAAGTTGGATTTTCTGATGCATACCAACTACTAATGTAAAACACGCTCCGGTGAGAATTCCTTGAAAAACTGCATTTACTGCTGCAATAATAGTAAAAGGTCACCTTGGATCACATTTGCAAAAGGTCAGACGCTGGTGGAGATAACAGCCTGTGCACACAGAGCAAAAGTTGGTAGGTTCATTGTCGTTCCATCTGCAGCTGCAGCTGAAAACCAATCAGGATTAGACATGGAAAAAAAATTTCTTCCATTTTGACTGATTCTGTGGTGGGAGAGGGATTATTCATATAGTAAGGAATGTCTCTGGGCCTAAAAACTGTCAAAAAAGGCAGGAGTATTTTTAAATGCACCATTGTGCTGAGCTCCTCTTGTATTTCTATGTTCTTGAGATGCATTGGGATGAACGCAGGTCTTCAAAATGGTTGTGCCAGCCCAGTATTCATAGAATAGCTTGTTTAATGTGACATGGCACAAGGTGTGTAGTGCAAAATGTCTGTATGTACGCTTTCCAGCTTGACAGCTGTCATATAAATCTTGTAGGCATAGGGAATTGTTATCCTCAGTTTGCTGGGAAGCTTTCAGTATGAAATGGTTGGAGTTCAGTTGTTTGCTGCAGTGGATTCTGCATTCTCTAAAGTCAGTTGTGTGAGAATTTGAGAAACGCCTCCCTCACAAGTTGCTGCTCTCTTCTCCAGGCCCCTGGAGCCCCACCAATAGCTGACAAACCTCAAGCACAAGGATAAAGAAGTGCATACTGAATACTGCCTCTCCAGCTGTTCTCAACCAGATGTGCTGAAAATGTTGCAAGCTTATTCTCAACATTGCGGCTTTTTGCTTTAAAGAAAATATATTCCTGGAGAGGTCCCCATAATTGAAATGCTCCCAGGAGGAATTAGCATTTCTATACACATAAGCTGTCTCTCCATCAGGCCCCGCAGCGGCAGTGAGGAGAGGGGTTGTGAGACTGAGGATCCTGTCTAAGAAACACTTAAGTCATCTTCACCATCTTGCAGTCCAGCCTCTCTGATTCTTATATAAATTATATGTGATCTACTCCAGGGTAGTTCAGGGGAGGTTAATTCAGTTGTGGTGGATTTAGGTTGTTTTGAATGATTCTGCTGGTGATAATTATTTGTGACAGGGCACGGTCCGGAGATGCCCAGTGAAGTTGGTAATGCTTGTCCCTGCACAGAGGGTGAACGAAGGTCTTCGCCTAATGAATTTATATTCCATTACAAGCAAAATGCATCCTTCTTTCTCCAAATTATCTGGTATCAGTTAAGAGACACAAGAAACGTCATTTGTCTTTGAAAATGAAACGTTGGGACATGTCAGAGGCTCCTAAATGCTTCAGTGAAAGAAGGCAGCATATATTCATGGCTGGAGTCTGCCCTTAAATCTGATCACATTCTCTGTCGGCCCCTAATTCCATCACAGTGACCCTTGCGGTATAAGGTGTAATATAAAGCAGCAACTGACAGTAGTTACTGCGGCTGCCTAAGACCTGACAGGGTTTTACTGAGTACACAAGAGCATTCGGTACCATTTATTGCGAGTCTCTGAAGGATGCAGAGTGATCAGCGTTCTTGGAAATGAATGGGCTTTTCATGTTGTTGATTTCATTTCTGGGGATGGACACAGCAGTCCCGAAAGCGAGGGATTAATAGTCCTGGCTGGATGCGAGCAGAGTGCAGCCAGCACTTCACACTCTGACGCTTGCATCAGACACTGAAAATAAAGTGTGGGACTCAGAAAGAGGTTTCCAAATATTTGACAGAAAACTGCCAGTGAAACTTGGTGCTATTCCTATTTCTAGGCTGCCAGCAGTATCTAGTAAATTTTCCCAGAGAATCGCTGCTGTCCACGACGTGGCTTCGACATCGCTCTTTCTTAACCCCCTTGTTCTGCTTAAGATTTACCTTTGCCTCTGGGGCAGTTTGATGTTGCTAAGCACAGAGGGGTAGCTGTGTCTCCGGCATGTTTGGGGCGCTGGCGCTGCTAGGCAGACACTTCAAATAAGCCTCAGGGGCTGAAATGCCGACCAGGGCTGCTACCTCTGGCATCTGGTTAATTTTTTTGTACAAAATGCAGCAGAGGCTCCAAGGAGGCATCGCCAAACAGTGAGCGCTGGAGTTAAAAGAGCGAGAGAGGGGCCCTTTGTCTGAGCACCAGAGCGAGCTGTAAGGGCGCCCGGAGCTCAAAGCAGAGGCCCTGCGGCTGGGACGGAGGTGGAGCAGACCTGGAGCCACGGCCCAGCCAGGCTGCGGGCTTGGCGGGCAGCGCAGGGCGGGCGAGGGGCAGCTCCCGCGATACCTGTGCGATACCGTCCTCCCCTCGCGCACTGCCGCCGCGCAGCTCTGCCCTGCTGCTGCGGGGCGGCAAGCCCAGCCAGCCGTGGGAATCCGGCGGATGGCGTCGGAGCGGCATCGTCCCGCAGCTCCCCGAGCCCAGGCTCTGTGGGTGCTGCCCCACACGTGTCCGGCCCAAACCGCTGTATTGGCACCTGCGAGGCGATGGCTTGCGGGCCCCTAACTGCCATCCCGCACGGTCCTGCTGCCTTGGAGAGTTGGTGCCTCACCTCTCTGTTGGAAATGGTAGCGGGTATTGACGCAGATCGGCTCCGCCATCTCGACTTTACAAGGTGTCTAGATGGAATACTGATGGATTTGGGCCTCGGAGTGACTAATTAGCATGCAGGATTCCTCAAAAGGGTTAACATGGGATCTTTTTAATTGTCAAAAGAGTTTCAGGCTATTAGTGTTGGCATATTCTTCAATAATCTGTTTTATTTTTACCTGCTGGGAGCTTAATTAAAAAACAAAGAGGCTCAATTTAAAGCCCATTACTATGCTAATTTTGTAAGAACTGGGCGGTGATTAAGAAGCTTTAAAAAGAGGAGTTTAGTTTGCTCTAGGGAATGGGTTGGAGGCAGGTTTTATTTCGTTTCATTAGCTAGCTACAATTATTTATAAACTAAATGGAAATGATATTAAAGAGTAATGAAAAAAACAGCATCTATGTATTATTGAACAGCAGAACTTTTTTTAATTTAGCATTGAAGTGTGCAGAGCCTTTATTACTGCAACTTGCAGTTAACGCAGCTAAATGCAGTTGTTAAATATAAGAGGCTTTTTAAATATGCCCATAAATACAGAGCTGTCTGGTTTGCTTTTCCTATAGATCACTAGAGTAAGTTTGTAAAGATATCAACATGACAATAAAGATGAACTACTGTCTCTTTTAAAAAAGATTTTATGAGGTTTTGTGCAGGAAAATTTCTTAACAGAATAAATTGCCAAGACTTATTTTTCTATACTATGTATGTAATGTTGTATAGTCTAACAGTGCCACAAACTTTCTACTGTCTTTTGCCTGTCATGCAAGCCCAAAATAATACATGCAATTCCAGCGGTGTGAGGTGTACCTGGGAGGAGCGGCTGCATCGAACGGACGTTCAGAAGCTGAATGCCAGGCAGGTACCAGCGCAGCAAGGGCTAGAGATGTTTCTGTGGATGCGATCTGTGAAAGGGTGGGGACGAGCAGCAGCAGGAAAGCCTGGCTCCCAGTTTGGCCATGTGAGCGGGCAGTGGGAGGATGGTGCTGCAGGTACAGGTATGGCCAGAGAGGGGATGTGAGGTTGGCAAGAGCCCCAGAGAGGGCTCCGAGCACGGGCAGCAGTTTTGAACTGAATCCCCAAAACAAAGGTGTCTGTTGGTGGTATCTGTTGAGGATGTGGGCAGGGAGATGTGCCCTGTATCTGTCAGAGGAACTGGTAAAACTGGTGTGTTTCTTCCCAGCCACGGGAGGAGGAGGAGGTGCTGAGCCTGTGCCTGGAGAAGCCACATCCCTGGTGGCATCAGGTTGTTCTATAGAAGTAACGCTTGCCTATAAAATATGTAGCTATTCCACCTCGTATGGCATGAATGAGATCCTGTTAGCCTGGCCCACCTAGTAGCTAAGTTAACTTAGCGTTTGAATTCACACGGAAACAGTCGCTCCAGTCTTCTAAAGGAGCATAAACTCTGCGACCCAATGACCAGCACTGCCATTCAGTGCTGAAACCTTTGTACCGCGGCTCATTTTGGGAAAGCTCTCTTGCTGTGTCAGGGATGGGGAGTGGGCGGAAGCCTGGACCAACTGTCGGATGTCAGCAGCATCCACCAGGCAGAGGGTCCGATGAGGAGGAAAGGTGGCCGGAGGGCCAGCAGCTGATGCCTGCCCACCCTCATCGGCTGCCCAGAGCAGCCGGCGTTTAACTTCTGTAAGGGTCCGTTTCAGTCTGGCTGCAGCACGAAGCTCTAGGCACGGGTGGCCAAGCTCCCCCAGAACGTCTTTGCTCCCATGATGAAGGAACATCTGCATCCATGTGCCTGGCCTTTAGGAAGTCTGTTCTCTCCAGCACGCCGCAGAACAGGTGCTCTGCTTTCCTTCCACCCACAGGAGACTGGCAGTGGAGCTTAGGACTGGCCTGGGGCCTCTGTATTTCTTGGCTATGGGAGCCAAGTCTTGGCCGTGAGACTGGCGTGTGCGCAGGTGTGGGCCATGGGCTGCGTCTCTTACAACTACGCAGGCTGCAAACGTTTACAAAGCTCCAGCAGGGAGGAGGCACTGGGAGGCTGCAGGCAGCCACGCAAGACAGGCAGGGTTGCAAATTGAGCCATATCAGGGGACTTGGATAGTGTTGCAGGGGTGCAGAAGTGAGGCACTGACTGCCTGAAGCGCTGTCTGTCCCAGCTATGCCCCCCTACGGTGCCAAGAGCGCAGAGCTGAGGTTGCTGGATTTGTCCCTGCTCCAGAGTTCCCCCAGGTTTGGAGTCCTGCAGGAGACCAAGCCCCAGGGCTGCCCATACTCCGCAGATCCCTCCTCAGGTGTCACTGCTGTCAGTGATGCTCTCTTAGGCCCTTCCTCAGTCACACCTGCACATTTCTTCAATTCTTTTTTTCCCTGCTGGAATGGGATGTGCTTCTTGTACGTGGTGCCTTGCTGAGGAGGTTGAGCCTGAAATGTGACAGCTTTACAGATAGTTTCACATTGGACTGGGGATGGGGTGGCAGAGAACTCTCTCTTTCTACTTAAACGTTATAAAAGGGTCCTTCGGGAGTGTAAGAGGGAGTTGTCCGTGAAGGGGGCCTCAGGTTTGGCTTCAGTATTTAATTCCATGTACAGTGTACTGATCAGCTGGCGGAGGTTCACCCAGCTGACTCCTAGACAGTGACATGAGGTGTGCAAGGCTCACTCCGGGCTACCCTGAAGCCAGTGCTGGGGCTGCGGGTGCTGCGTCCCTTCTCCAGGTGCTGGCTGTCACTGGGGAGTGCCAGTTCCCCGAGTCCCGCGGAGCAGTGAATGTGTTTCCACTCTGCGTTGCTGCGTGTTTCAGACCAGCGTTTTTGAGCAAACACTACTGCTGTGAGGTTGTGTTAATACGTAGGGCCAGGAAGGTGGCTGTGCATCAGACGGGCATTGCTGTCCTTCTGGGGGATGGTGATCTGCAGAGCACGGCTGGCAGGACGCCCAGAGGCAGCAGCCGCCTGAGCTGCTGCAGCCCCAAGGGAGGGTCCCGCAGGAGCCCTCATCCCCAGGACTCGCTCCGCGTGCAGGGGGTGAAGGGGGCCATGCCAGCACCCAAAGCTAGCCCCAGTGTCAGACAGCACGGTACCTCTTTACTGCCCCCTCAATTAGCCTTTTTTAATTGTCTGTATCAGGGAAGAGTGTGAACAGGGACAGTGTGGACTTCATTATGGGGAATCTGTAAGAAGGCGGCTTTTTTTTCCCCACTTGTGTTGAACTTTGCAACTGAGAAATCAGGGGCCCATCAACAACTAAGCCACTTCACCTCTCAAACCGTGACCGTTTCTCTCTTAAATTTACATTTCTGGGGCCAGGATTTGCATATTTTCTCTGCGTTTAGAAAGTGTTTAGTAGGTACTAGTGTCCAAATAAAGACATTAAAGTGTAAGGTGAACAAGCAAGGATATATAAGAAACCCACGCCATGTGTGCATTTATTTGCTTGAGACCTAATCTAACTCTGATGACAGTAGTAACTGGGGTAGCCCACTCCAGGAAACAGAAAAGAGCTAGCACTTTCAGAGTGAGCTGTATGACCAAAATGGGACTATTATGCTTTCTTTCGATGACTGTGAACCCCTTCCAAGTCCACAGCCAAGAGCGACTATTCTCCAGACAGAGTCTGTGAATTGCCTAGGCACTCTTGAGACTCTTATCCTGAGGTTTGGGCTCTTTGCTGGTATGTATCTGCTTACAAGAGGATTTATAACTGTAGGGATGTGTTTCACGACAGAGCTATTGCTGTTGGTTCTCAAACTTATTTGTAATTAAATTTTTTATCTTCCTGCCATTTCATCTTTATAACAATTTTATACTTCTCACATTAAAATGGTTGGTGGGGCATCTCTTAACTTAAACAGTTGTTGTAGCCAGTAAAGTGATTCTTGATGAAAGAAAAGTTACAAGAAGGGTCGATGCAAGAATTAAAATTACTTAGTGTCCTGCACATCTGTGACTCAAGGTATCTATAGAAACCAGCGGGATTTCTGCTGTCAAAGTCTGTGTGGATCCTGAGTTTGTCATGAGGTACAGCATTCTGGAGCCATTCAGGCTCTGTCAAATCAAAGCTCACTATGTTGCTTCCACAGTCACGTTGGGGAGAAAAGCCTAACGCTGCAAGCCTACTGTTCCTGTGGGTAAACTCAGGGCTGAGCCTAGCCACAGAGCTGCCTCTTGAGATAAAGGTCATACAGCAGAATAGCTTAAAATCCTCTTTTGGTTCTAAAGGCAAAGCGGGCTATCCGGGATCCCCGAGGTCTTAAATGTCCCTTGGCCTTCTTTTGACCCTGTATACACCTTACATTCTTCCTTTAATGATTGACACTCAGTGGGTATGTGCCTTCGGGCATACTGAAGTTGTAGCTGCTTCTTCATCAAAGCAACTGTTTACAGCTGGTTTGAGTTGGATGCCAATAAACAGTATTCTTTTTGTCTCAAAATAAAAAGCAGCTTAAGTCCCTAATGATAAGGATTTTGTGCTTTGTAGAGGAAAAATTCAGCTAGGTTGGGACAGCCAGCCACTCAGCTTAGCAAGTCAGAGTACTTTATACTTCCAGCTAAACCGCTTTTATCTTCTCAAGTGAGCGGGCTATAGATTCTTATCATTGTGGCAGAAGTGATGAGGGTAACATCTTTAGTTGGAAATCATTGGCAACATGTGGAGAAAGCTTAAGATGTTGTCACACTTTAACTTGGTCCTAATCTGTTCAAAGGCAGTTCATGCTTTCTAACTGCGCCAGCAGGTAGTGAGAGGGAGTCAAAGACCATCAGGGTAAAATAGCTCATGCTTTTCTTTGGAGAGTTTATGACTTTCATAAAGCGGGTACAAAGAAACTGCAGTGGTAACTGTTATTGTCTAAATGAAGAGCTTATGTTCACCCAACCATATTTCATTAACTTGTACACTCAAGCTTCTACATTTCCTGCCTGCTTGGTGCAGTGCTAGAAGCAAATCTTAAATATTTTAATGCCTATTGTCAGTGAAATGAGAACAAGAGAAATGTGCAGATCAGCCATGCCCCTTGCGTGACCATCTGACGTGCCCATCACAACCAGCAGGTAGGTCGTACAAGCGCACGCTGCAGCGTCACCTATGGCGTTCACGAATTTCCAGTGCAGACTGTTTTGTGAATTGTGAGGTGTTGATGTGAGATCCAAAAAAGGAATCATTTTCCTTCCAACAACCAAGTGAGACACTGGTAACAACGCTTTAATGTCAAAGCTGGGGGTTCTGTGAGGGACTAGCAGAAAATAGATTTAGGACTGACCTCTCAATGGAGCTAAGCGCTTTTAAAGTCATCTTACTTGTGAATGAGGACCCAATCCTCTTCCTGATGGTGTCAAAGGAGTTCTTAATTTCACTTACGTGAAGCAAAAACTGACACAGCTTCTCCTTTATTTATCTTTAGCAGATGATCTTAAAGAACCTCAGAATTACTGGTGAGCAAACTTCACTATTTCAGCAAATATTCTGCTAAAAAAAAAAAAGGTGCTTTGTCAGCGTTGTAGAAAGGACAGTACAGTCAAAGCAGGATTTTTTTTCAGCCAGATATTCAACAAAGCACCTAATTTTTTGAAACATTTATAGCACTCTCAGGAACACCATGGGATAATTCTGTGCTTTTATAGAACAATTCCGAGCTGTACAAATTTGTTCACCAAAAGAAAGGAATGCTGTACTGATACGGTGTGGTGGGGGTTTTGTACACTTTCTCTCTAACAGGCATCTCTATTTTTTTCTCTCTGTATGTGCGCGTGCGTGTATAATATATATACACATAACTAAAAGTTAAGTAGTATTTTCCAGCTTTGACCTACTTACAAGTTTTCATTTAATTAAAAAAAACTCTGAAAAAGTTAATAAAATGTTTAGACAAACCTTTCAGTCTTGTGAGCTTAAGGGAATAATCCTCTTTGCATGCCTAATAATGTTGTTGGTGTCTAATGGGATTTCATTTTCACACATGTGGAAGTGTCCTGTGTGATACATGTTTAACTGCTGGAATAACTTAAAACCTGTGCTAATGTTCCAGGCAAAAGGAGGGTCTGGACATGCTATAGGGCCTTGCTTATTGATAAATCTTTTTGGATGGATTTAGAGAGTCTAGTTTACCAAAGCCTGAATACAAACACAGATGCCGATAGCGAAGTCTTTAGGACTCTATCAACTGTATTTGGCCTTATAGAAGCTAGGAGATTTTGGTAGTTAATGTGTTAATCTAAAAATCTAGTTTATAGGGCAGCTATAGTAATTGTCCATACTAGAATAACTAGGCTAGTCTGTTCATTAACTTAAAGATGAATCAGATGTCTGTTCATTAATGTAAAAAAGATGAATCAGATGTTTGGAGTCTTCAAAAAAGCCTGTATTAAGAGAGCTAGTTACTTTCCATCGTAATATTAAGTAATTGACGTGATGTTAATAAGAGTGATTCCACATTATAAGAATAAATTATCATTCCTAGATGTTGCAGGACACACCTTTAGTTCCCTGAGTTTTTGGGGTTTGGTTTTGGTCTTTTTTGTGTTCATCTTCCTTTTTCAGCGGTCCTTTTTACAGAGTTTTTCCCAAAGCTCTGTGCCTCTGGTAAGGCTCTTCGTTCTTCTCAGAAGAAAAAAGTTTGTGAAAGAAGGACAGTAAAGAAAAACTATGTGAGATGATTGGGGGGGGGGGGGGGGGAAATGCATAAATGAAAGGCCAGGCTAATAAAACATGATTCAGAGCAGAATATAGCAGGGACTTTTCTAAGACAAGCAGCAACTTTTCATGCTCAGATGGGGATTCTTGGGTTAAATTGCTATCTTTGAGTTCTGAACTTGGAAAGGTATTAAAGTGGAATTAAACCTTTACACAATCCGGCTCTTGTGTCATTCAGGATTTTTTTGGGTTCTGTTTAATTGTACATCACAGCAGGGTTCTGAGTGACTGGTGCTCTAAAGAAATGAGGGGTAGGGTTAAGTCTGCAGCCCACTGCTCTCTGCTAATCCTTCTTGTTCCTTGAAGAAGGATTTACTTTTGCTGCCAGCTTGTGAAAGACTTTCCTCCTCCCGAAGAGATTGTTGTGGCTTTCCTGGGGAGGTGTGGTTGCTATAGCAGGGAGTCACGCCTGGGTATTCTCTCAAACCCTACTGAGAATGGGCCAAAAAAGAGCCGAAGAAGAGTAAAACTGGGGATTAAAAAATGGAACAATGGGAGACAGGAAGATAGGAGTGGGAACAAATGGGAATTACAGCACCAAAAATAATGCAAAGTGACAAAAAGAGGAAATAGAAAAATAATAGCTGACAGTCGGACTGAAGAGAGAAACACTACAAAAGAACAATTTATTTTCAACAGGCAAAGAAAATAAAAGGGCATTTGGGAAATAAGACACAGGCTTGTGTTGAGCGATTTTTTGGTTCTTACTGTATTGCAAACATACATGCACCAGATACACAAAACTTTCTCCATACCCCCTTCTCAGTTCCACCTTTGCCATAATCTGTTTATTCAAAACAAAATCTCCTTGGGTTTTAAACTGTGTGTTTACTTATTTGCTGTTAAATGATATTTCTAATTGTGTCTGTTCCTAGGGACTAAGTGTAGGGTGATTCTGGGCTTTTCGTACAAAGTATTGACATGTAGATCAATAACAGAAGAAAAGATCCAACTCTGCTGAAATACTGTTCCCGAATGCTTTCCAAAGAAGTAACTGCCTCCAGGAAAATGCCAGTGGGCACTTGTCTCCAGTAAGCAGCGGCGAAACCAAATTCTTCAGGTCTTACCATGGCAATGCCCCTGACACAAGTACCTGGTCCTGCCTCTGCCTGGGTGCCGCGCTCGGCCTCTGCGGGAGCAGAGACTGTGCCTCCCTCCGCAGCCCACTGCCGCCGCATCCTTGCGTTGTGTTGACCAGCTCATCGCTCTGTCGTGAAGAGCTTACCTTGAGGCTTTTTAGATGCTGTATTTTGCTCCTAAACCCCTTTGCTCTACAAATCAAATGCAGCCTAATTTCTGCAAAGGTCCAAACGTTTTCATCTTGGTGAAAGAAGCAGAAATTTTCATTCAGTTTAAAGTTTGTCACATTACAAATAAAATTTAAAAAGAAGCCAGTCCCACATCTAACAGCAAATCTCTCTGAATGCCTTTCCTGCACCCTACTGCTTTATATATAGGAGAGGCAGAGAGATGTAACAGATGAAACATTTTGTTTATGAAGTGTCTATGTTTTGTTTTATTTCACATGTTTTTGCAATATAGATAACAGATTACACCACAGAGCTTTCATTGCCTTGTGCTATAAAGATACTATAAAGCCTTTCTGGGTATTAATAATAGATTGTGTTGATGAGTTTGGAGAAGCTGGCAATAGACCCCCCACTGTAAAGACATTAACACCACAGGACTAAGGTATCTTTCCCTTGCAAATCAGTTGCTAAATTGGCTGTGCTGATGGGTTTGGGCACAAGCTCTTGTACAGCATCAGTGCAGCAGGCACAGGAAGTTATTTTGTTTTATACTGGCAAATAACGTTTCTTCCTCTTAATGTTCTTAGTTGAGAGCAAAGGCCCTGTGTAAATTCTTTCCCGAAGTCATTCTTGCTAGCCAAGAAATAACTTAGAAATTACATTTGAATTGCTTTGACACATGATTATTTTTTTCTGTAAAAGTGAAGGCCAGGGCAGTGAATCACCAACAGTACAATTTCCCTGCTTATAGGGCCTTTAGGGTGAATTTTCATATAAAAATTATATTAGAAGAATTTCCTTGTGTTGCTGGTGATGTAAATTCAAAGGCAACTGTAAATTCAGCATGCCACTTACTGAACAAGAAGGGTAAGACGTCTCATCAGACTAGTGAATATTCAGCACACTGGAGACAGGCAGTCCTCACACAGCGCTGGGCTACGAAATAAGACCCCCCTCTCCATGCACAGTGCGAGCTGTTTGGAAATCAGTGAGGTTGTACAGGTAGGAAATAATGATGGATTTAGTTTAATATGTGTAAATAACTGAATAAAAATCCAAAGGAAGAAAAATGAAGAAAACATTGGTTTTCGGTAACGACCTAGCCCGGCAGAGTTGCAGCAGAACTACAAACTCCCCAACACATACTATGCTTTTATAGTACTTCAGTACAATTTGAAGCGATACAGAAAGCACAACAGCAGAAGCCTGTTTAGCCTTTTTTAAACTCGTAGACAAAAATGACATTATTTCCCAAATGTTTGCACTGCCTAAAAATATAATGCTAACAAAATCATCATATTTTGTTAATCCATTAGGCTTCTTAATTGCAGCCCTGGCTTTATCAATTCAATTGGCGCCCTTAACTTTTATAACAGTTTCTATTCTACAGAACAGATTAGGAGAAAATTGCAGCCATAATCTGTACAGTGCAATTGCTGTGCTATAAAGAGGAATGGGAGTAGCTGAGAAGAGCAATTGGATTCCCAAAGGTGGAGCACAGTAGAGCAATATCAGTGACTTTGTAAATGAAAAATTGTTTTAATTCCCTTCTAACAGCAATAATTCGATTCTTCATAAATTTTTTCATCAAAGTGTTGTAAGGAAAAATGCTATAAAATAGAAATGCGTGGCAGTGATGGAAGACAGTTGAACAAAGCGGTCAATTAGGGGATGAAAATTAAGCAAAGAAGAATCCGTTCTGTCACATTCTGCTTGAAGTGAGAAACTCCTCTGCACTTTGCATTTTATGTTTTACTTTATAATTAAGGAAGATGTAAGTTTTTAGGTCATTCTGGCCCCGCTTGAGCAAGTTACATTAGGATGGCAGCTTGGAATTGTCTGTGTCTTTTTGCATTTTAGCGAATCCATTCATTGAGTCTTTTCCGTTTGTCTCAGCATCACGGTCCCGACCCCCGAACCAGCAGTGCACAGAGCTTCGGCGTCGTCAGCGAATGCTGGGCCGACCCATGGAAGGGGTTTTGAGATGCCTCAGCTGCAGGAGCTGGGGTTGGGCACCGGGTGGCTGGGGAGTCCTGTGCCCAGTGGCCTGAGGGCCTTGAGAAGGTGAGGAGCAGTCACCTGTCACCACGTGAGGCTGTCCCAGTCCATTCCCCTGCCAAACACCCGCCCCGTCAGAGCGGGCGGCAGCGGAGACGTGTCTTGGTGTGTTGGGAGGGAGCTGGGAATGACTGGTCTGCACGAAGGTCCCGACGGACTGGCCCTTGCGGGGGGAGCGGCTGCGGGGATCCTGCAGGGTCCTGAGCTCTGCTCAAGAGGGCACGTCAGCTCGCCGCCACAGATGACTTTTTTCCTTTGTTGAAGCTATGTGAAGAGAGAAAATTAACGCAGGGCAGGAGACTTTTTGGCAGTTGTCACGTCTGTTGCAGTAGAGGCCAGTGATGGTGGTCCAGTTGGGACTGCCATGTGGCACAGAGGTACACGCAGCGCCGCCGACCCTGCCACTAATGGGAAGCGGAGTCTAAAAACGAACCAAATCCTGCTCCTATTGAGGCAAATGGGACTTTTTCCTCTCGTTCCAGTGGGAAGGAAATCAAAGGAAGGGTAATATTTTTGCGGGTATGGTTGTGACACGAGCTGTCGTCTGGGTATGGCGATCCTGTGATGCTGCCCGGGGCCGTCTTTGGTGGACAGAGCGGTTACGTGAGCTTGTTTGGTGGGTCCGTCTTTGGTGGACAGAGCGGTTATGTCAGCTCGTAGCTCTGACAGTGTCCATGGTCCAACTCCCATGAGCTTCAGTGCAAGATTTTACTTAGCATGGGATAACATATGGTCTCTATATCATTATTTTATCCATTAGGTTGCCTTTGCATGGCAGTACAGCACTTCTCATGAAAATGCAGGTAAAATGTTCACGGGAAGAAAAAGTAACTCAGTGGTAAGGTATGCTACATTTTAATCTGTGAATCTGAATCCACCTTGTGAAACGCAGTTCTAAACATAAGCTTTCACCAGTAGTTGGTGTTCTTACAACAGCACCTGTGGATAGAGGGTTAATAAATATTTTCCTCGGTTCTCCCTGAAGAAGAAAAAGGTTTCTTTGTTTTAGTTTCTCTCTAAATACTACATTTTTTTTCTAGAAACTTTTAATTTTTGCGCATGTTTTATTACTACTCGGTGAAAGGGAATTAGCTCTCTTTTCCTGAAGTTTCAGCTATGAAATTGGCTTTAATAAACTATGTAATTATTTTTTCTGCAGGGAAAATATTTTAAATGGATTGTTTCTTTTTTTAGGGTTTCTTTTTTTTTCAAATCATAAAATTACAATATTTCTGTTTTGCTTTAGTGCATTTGAGATGTTTTGAATGTTCAGAATTCAGTGTAACCAAGCAACAGTTTTTCTTTTTTATAAGCACCCATAAGCTGTAAGACGCTACAAAAAAACATTCAAGTCCTATGCTGGAAAAAAACCCCAACCCATGCATAGCGTTTTCCCTATTCTATGTCATCTAAAGAAGATGGAAGCATCAAAATTTCTCCCAAAGAACAAGTAACAGATGTCATTCATTAGTAATTTAATTTCTTCTCTTAATAAAACTCAGTTGTGTGAAAAGCATAATATATTTTACTTCAGCACTAACATATTTTGTACTATACGAGTGCCAAGCGAACTCCCAGCTGGCTATATAGGCACGACAGGGATGTCATATACAGGCTTTTATCAGAAAGGAAAGTGTCAGAGCTAGGCTATATCTACAATATTCACAAAAGCTTGTGACCACCATCTTTGCATATTTATTGAATAAAGAAAAGCCAGGTATCTGCTGTGGCTTCTCGCAACACATAATGTCAGAATAACACAGAAAGGAAAATGATTTAACATCTCTGGTAGGTAGAGAGCAGCATCTGTCCTCTTGCATATATCAAACGCAGCTTAATAACTTCCTATTTACTGCTTCATGGTAGAGGTCCAGTAAATAAACAACCTGACTGAATTAGTCTATTTTTATACCTCTGTCCTGCGTAACAAACCTCTTGAACCACACTTAATATGAACAGCAAATTTCGCACTGCACATGGAGATCTCTCAGCACAGATTGAATTAGTTATAATAAAACAATTAAAATCTATTTGCCCACAGACAGGAGGAAATGAAGGACCTGGGTGAGCAA
Organism: Pandion haliaetus; assembly: GCA_013401275.1. NCBI lineage: Eukaryota > Metazoa > Chordata > Aves > Accipitriformes > Pandionidae > Pandion > Pandion haliaetus. The sequence goes on along the minus strand of VYZV01044532.1, from coordinate 158,175 downwards.
TAGAAAGGTAAAGGGTGGGTTGTCAGGACATCAGAAGAGTAAACAGCGGAACCGTGATTCTCAGGAGCATAGCAGGGTCAAACTTACTGCAGAATAACTACGCGAGAGATAATAAATCAGTAGTACGTATTAAACACCAGATGGTTGTGCCCATGCAGGAAGGCACAGTGGATCATGTAACTGTGGTTGTTTCTAAGGATTACCGATTCAGCCTGACTTCACAGGGATATCCTAACAAATAAAATCTTTATGGCCTCTTCCGCTGGTGAACATTTTCATCTACTGTTTAAAGACAGGACCACATGTCTTGGTGTTTTCGTTGCCCCTAATATATATGCAAAGTTAATTTGTTAGGTTCATCCAGTTTTAGCTGGTGAAGATTTTTTTACTATCTCTCTAGTACTGTAAAGTTGCTTCACAGCGATTATTACAAATACTCAGATGGACAGACAGGCCATTGTTCCAAGCTTTAGCTCAGCTGAATCCCCCAAGTGTTTCAGGCGTAGAGGCAAACACACTTAAAAACTCCTAAACCTATTGAGTTGTCTTTCAAAATTGTCCAGGCAACAGAATTTATTTATAAAACTCTTGCAATCGTTGATTCAAAACAAGGTTTTCTTGTTCTGCTTTTCTCCTTTGTCCTCTTTGAACAATTTTCTTTGGAATGTTTTCGTTGTGCTTAGGAGTCGGAGATTTCCTGGGGCTTCTCATAAAGGCATTTGATTTCCACTCTCCACATACTTTAACAAGTCCAAGGATTTTGAGGTTTGACATTAACTTAAGAGAGCTGGAGATAATCAGCCATGGGGGTAAAAAGTCAGAGAGTCAGAGTTATGCAAATTATTTCTAAAATGTATAGAAAGCAAAAGAAGTCTTTCTTTAAATGTGGTTGGCGTGGGACAGGGTCTTTGTCTCAGCACAGAATATCTGCGTGCTCCCCTTCAAATTTATGGCTTTGATTGAAACCTGTAAAGGGGTGATCTGTAAAGTATTCCTGCTATCCTACACTTCTCAACAGGTTTATTACCATTCGTTTATAAAATGAACAGTCTAATGAGCAGTGTTTTAGATCACAGATATCAAAGTCTGGTCATTTGTCAAGATTAGTTTCCTGTTGTGAGATTGCCTTGCGCAAAAAAGTGCGTAACCTTGGGTTGCTCTCTGGGAGCTGAAAAAATGCCTGTAAACACTTTCCAAGATAGACATAATGAAGATTTTATAATCTCGGAATTAAATCCAACACGGTGCAGCGTGTGTGTGTGTACTCGTGCGAGTGCCTGTTATAACACGGACAGTACTCGAGTACAGAGGGTGGAACTTTCTTACGCTGACAACAGACGAATTAAAGGTATGGAGTCCACGCAGTATCGCCAGGCCAATTTAAGAGTCATTGGAATGAGGCAGTAATACTGCGCTGATGACAACGTAATTCCTTGTGACTAAAAGGCTGCCTCGGGAAGCACTGCTGCGAAAGCACCGCCGTCCCGGCAACAGGCAACTGCCGATGAAGAACCCAAAATACTTTCCGTGTTAGACATCTCTGAAGAAAAAACAACCAGTAAAGCAGCGTGGCGGCGAAGGTGCTGCTCGGTCACCACCGCGCTCCGCGGCGCAAGGCTCGGACGAACGGAGAGCGTCTCTCCGCCGCGCCTGGCGGGAGCGCGGGGCCGCGCTCTCCCGCTCGAACTACCGGCAAGG
>VYZV01044532.1:125614-156087 GCA_013401275.1 Pandion haliaetus | reverse complement strand
GGGGCCGGCGCCGCGCGTCGGGCCCGGCCTCGCCGCGGCCCGGCCGGGGCCCCGCTGAAGCGCGCGCAGGTGGACTGTCGCAGCGGTACGACGGGGCCGAGGCCTCTGGGGAGGCGGCTGCCTTCGCAGCAGGCTTGCTGAGCGCCGGGGTCTTCAAACGTGCGCCATCGTAACAGCAGTCCTCGGGCAAGAGAGACGAGCCCAATTAAAGCGGGTCGAGTAGGTTTGAGCGGTTAAACAACTTTTTTAAGCGCGAAAAATCGGTCTGCTCTTTCTTACTTACCCTTCGTGCTTGAATCCTTTCAGATGCGTTACTGTGTACGGATAGAAATATTCCCTGCTTAGGAATTTGCTAGCTAAAGCCTCGAAAGAGGGACCTTGCAGGCAAACCCAATAGGCTGTATGAAGTAAGATGGCCTGTTCGCTAGCGGTGCCTGTGGGTCCCGCGTGGCATCAGTTTCCCGTTAGCAGATTTAATTCATTACGTACCCAAAAGAGAGCCACTCGGTCCACCTGGCGTGGCTTGTACAACACACAGCTGTTACCTCGTGCCTGTCGTCCTGCAAAGGTACACGCCGAGCCAGCAAGGTTAATAATGTAGATCTCTTCTATTCGATGGAAGATACAGATGGGGAAGACCCGCGGGTTCCCGGGCACTCAGCCTTTCTTTGGATGCCGTATGCAAATGCAGCTACGTTCCCTTTTCCCTCCTGCCCATTCTGTGACTCCATCATTTTGCTGAGGAGCTGGTAACTGCCATTTTGCTGTACTTCTCAGCTCAGACAAAATGGACGCTTTGGAGGAATCAGTAACTACCACAGCCTGTGCCTCTAAAATTGTAGTTAATTGCCTTTTTTATAAAAGGTGGTAATTTTGAGGATGAAGAAAAAAAAAAAAATCAGCGTACCTCATCCTAAAAGGCAGAATCTCCTTTTTTCCCCTGTGAACACATGGGTGCAGTTGTGTTAATTTCATTGCCGAAATGTAAATGTTAATGCACCTTGCACTTTGATGTATTGTCATAAAAGACACTGAATTTCAAATCACCAAGCCCACTGTGTGACACAGGGATGTAACTTAGCTATTCATCTCTATTTGAAGCAGCCCTCTTCCTAAAAGCTCACTTAGGGAGATTCCCAGTTGCCATTAGAAAAGCAAAATAAAATTAATCTAAATCATTCTAGCTTTATCTTAGAAAATTAATGAGGGATGAAAGAGGGGGTTTATAAAGGTTTAGTAAGAACTAGTCTGGAATATAGTGTATATTCTAGAGCCTGTGATTATAGTGGTAATTTAGCAGATTGTATCGCTGCCTATCTCTGCCAAAGGATGTTTCACACCATTTAAAATGCACAGTACTCCCTTCAGAGACAGGTTGTTCTGGAATAACTCAACATCCAAAGAAAAGCCATGTTATTTCACTCCTCTCTCTATCAATTGCATGTGTGCGATTGCGCGTGTGTGCGTGTTTCTCCCCAGCAATAGCACTAAGTTTTCTTGCTTGTTTTTGTGTTCATTTATCAGCCTCCTCAGAGACAGACAGTACCAAAAATGGAAACTAATGAAATCTATTCAGAATAGGCTTTAAGTGCTGAAACCAGAGTGCCTGTATAAAACAAAGCGTGAATTGGCCCTTCCTCTAAATGGTGAATTAAAATAAATTTGGTTTTGAACAAGTTATGCAAACTCTGAGAGCTTCTTTTTGTTTCTCGTTTTGAAGAGGAACAAAACAGTGAGATAAGGACAAATCTTAGTATTTTTTATCCAGCAAAGGTGATTTGGGAATCTCTAGACCAAAGGGATTGAGATTTGAATAAATTGCATGCCTGTGATGTTTCCAAGACCAAGGATGCAAGTCTCGCAGTGTGCAAAAGCATGAGCCAAGCTGATCTGTAGTTAAATTAAAGAATTTGCTGTATTTAAATTCACACAGTGTATGATCTGACATTCCCTTTGGCTTTACTGCCTCTCTTTCTTACAGGCTGTTTGCTGCTAAGTGCAGTGGCTGCATGGAAAAGATCGCCCCAACAGAATTCGTGATGAGAGCCCTGGAGTGTGTTTACCACTTAAGCTGCTTCTGCTGCTGCGTTTGCGAACGACAGCTGAGGAAAGGGGACGAATTTGTTCTTAAGGAAGGGCAGTTGCTCTGCAAAAGTGACTATGAAAAAGAGAAAGACTTGTTGAGCTCGGTCAGCCCAGACGACTCAGACTCAGGTGAGCTTTTCCCACACCTGCTCCGACTGGAAAAGCCGCAAGGGTTTGTAGAGCTTTCTTACAGAAAAGTATATCCGTTTTCACATCTACTTTATCTATATGCACATGCCACCCATGCAAATTAGCAGGCACAGCTAAAAAAGATCCCTACTTGCAGTCTGTTCTCCCTAACTTGACTCCCTTCCTTAACTTGCTGCTTAGTAAAGGACAAAAACTTTTTGTTTTTGTCAAAGTATTTTTCTTTAAGATCACAAAATGGGAATCAGACTGACTTCAGTTACCTGAGGCCTCATTCAAAGTGTGCTGTTCTCCACAGGCATTCTTCCATCCACTTAACATCTTTTTCAGGGCATCTTCTGCACATACACTTTCAGTACTGAGCTAGGGAAATGGGCAAAGTAGTAATATGACTTTCAAGAGTATTCTCTCTGCCAATCACAAATGGTAACTTTATTAAACTGCAGGTGCAACACAGAAGTACTGAGGAGAATCTGAAAGAGACCAAGAAGGGGGTTTGTGCCGCAGCGATAGCATGTGCGGTGCGGGAAGCCAGGGCAGCTGCCCGCTTGGCGAGGCTGCCTGGGTATGCACTCCTGTTAAGGCAGGCAAGGGGGCTCACACAAAAAGGAAAAGAAAAAGCAGTAACTTGAATGAGGAGTTTAGGAGAGTCTGTCTCTGGGTGCTTTCAAGCCAGGTACAATGCTTGGCTCTCCTGACTTCCATCCCGACTTCTCCCTGGCAGTATGTCTCTTCTGTGCTACTAAGGCTCTGGTTTCTGATCATTTCTGTTGCCTACCTGCTGGTTTTGTGTCTGAACCCCATCCCCGTGTCAGCCTAGGAGGTCATCTATGTATTGACCTAAGAAGGATAGCTGCTCTATGGTTTGTATGCTACATACAGTACAGAAGCGAGGCATGCAAAGTGAGGCTGTCTGTCCAGGGCTGGGAACACAGTACTGCACAGGACTAATAATTCACACACTGGATTTGGATTCTCCAGTCCAAAACCCAGGGGATCTAGTGGTGGTTACAGTGAGGACTGGCTTTCAGGCTCACAGGCAGTTCCAGGAGAGATGGGATGCCTGCTTCCTGTGCTGTATACGCGCAAGGACACTGGAAACCTCCTGCTGCCAATGTGCCCTGGCTGATCCCAAGACTAGAGACAGCGTGTACACGAATTGCTGCCAGCCATCATAATTGCGCACTTGTTTCCCAAGAAAAAGTCTAAGAAAATCAACAATTACCGTTCCATTAAGCGTACAAATGACATGAATGTTTGCCTCTGGTTTATGGGAAAATGCATTATTCCAATTTAGCTAGGAGCAGTAATTATCCTTAATCTCTAATCTGAGAGCCATATTCTCCACATTGCTGAAATTTATATTTTTCATGTCAGGAATGCTGCAAGACAAAGGTCACTGCTGACTCGGCGGGACGTGTGGAACCGGGGCCTTTCTTGGAGCAGCATGTTATTTACTGCCATACTGTATTTGCAGGACCTTGAGTGCTCTGCTCTGTAAATCTCACGTCACGGGGTTTGGGCTCTTTGTGAATCTGCCCGAGGCGTGTGAGTTTCTTACTTGCCCTTCAGCGTGTCATTCTCATCGCCGACTTCAGCATCCTGCTGTCCGCCTGTCTGTGCCTAGACCAACCCCCTTTGAAAAGCTGCGTGTGTGGGGCTGTCCCCATGCTGCAGCGATGGCCATGGGGATCCTCCTCTCCTGCCTTCCTCACTCACTGCACCAGCACTGGTGGCTGCTGTTCGCCAGCCGGCTGCGTCTGAGATCTGCTCTGGGCACTGGTGGGCTCTCCTTCAGGACCAGATTTTCTGTTTTGTGATCAGCAGTAAGCTACCACAGTGGCACAAAACAACCTTGGTTACAATTTTTTTTTCCCCTTGGCACAAGGGGTAGTTTCTTACTCCTGGAGATGCTTTTTTTTCCTCATTATTCTCTGTTAGCCAAACCCAAACCTGAAAAACAAGTTGACAAATTAAATGGGATGTTTTGCCTCCCATTGTCTAATACACTGAAAACACAGCTCTCCCAGATGCCTGTGTGAGAGCAAATGATTTCGCATAGCCCTGGCTGAGAGTGTGTCCTTCTCCAATCAAATATTTATCCACTGGACACGAAAGTAACTCTCCAGTGAGCAATATTAATCCTCACAAACCTTTTCTTAGAAAAAGGCATGCTGGAAAGTTAATAATGTCATGGTTATTAAAATGACTGAACTTGTCTTTAATCATTAGGCAAAAGATGCTTATTAAAGTAAAAGGTGATTAGATTGCTAGGTGTATAATGATCAGACCCTAATTTGTTAATTCCCCAAATGTAATCTTTGCGTATATAAAAATTGCAGTGTGTTTCTTAATGTTGAAGTCCCTGTAATAGAACATTAAAGTTTTCTGGAAGAGAAATTATTAATCTGGTGAAATAAAATATGCCGAGTTGAAAAGTTGTTTTTCACAACAAAATTTATACTTACTCTTCAACCTTTGCCACTGCGATTGGGATTTCCAAGTACAATATACTAACACACGTAATAGATTGTACGAATATTCAGAATTTCACTATAGAAAATACAAATAATCTGTTTGGTCTACATGAGCACATATGTACTTGTATGTATTTACCAAGAAAGAGAAATTTGTGTGTGCTCATACAGACGCATTGTAATACACAGAGAAAGAATGCTGTTGTTTTCTGTGGGGTACAGAAATGAGATGGCAAAGTTTATATTATCTCTAGAGCTTCAACATATTCAGAACAGTAACTGGAATCTACACTGTATTTAGCTAAACAGACTTTGAGGTATTTTTGTGATACTTGCATTTACACTGTTTTGCTGCCGTAGCGGTGCGGGCAGTAGTACCTCTCTGCAACTAATCCTTCAGGGGAAGAAGCAGCTCTGCTGTGAAGGGAAAGGTGTGTATCGGTTGGTGTGGTTGCAGCCGGTGAGCATGCAGGGGACCAAGCGATGTAGTAAGGGCACAAAGTCTCTCTGTGCCCGATTCCTGGAAATACTGAAGCATATTCTGAAGTTCCATCCCTTGATCAGCCCCATGCCCTCAATTAAAAATTAAACACATTTTTAAGCTTTTGTGGCATTTGATTTAGGCAGTGCATGCAAATCTAAGATAGTCTCTTCCTGCCCACAGTTGCTTTAGGTATGCAGATAAACATGGGGTAATAGTTGAAACTGTTGACCAGTTTGGCAGCTGAAGAGCAGTTCTCAAACACCTTGTTTGTCTTGGTGGAACAAGTACAATTTTATATCCTGTTTATTTTTCACCAGTTAAAAGTGATGATGAAGATGGGGATGTTAAGCCCACCAAAGGACAAGTAACCCAAGGAAAAGGAAGCGATGACGGGAAGGACCCAAGAAGACCTAAACGACCAAGGACGATACTTACTACACAGCAGAGACGAGCATTCAAAGCATCCTTTGAAGTGTCTTCCAAGCCCTGTAGGAAGGTAGGTGCTTCAACGGGGACCTGAAGTCAGCTCTGACAGCAGGCCACGGGGTGACAGGGTCAGAACATGGCTCCAGATAGCCCCCTGCCCCTTCCCGGGATAGCAGCAGGTGCCTTGGGGTGGACACAGAGACCAGGCCAGCATCTGGTGATGCTCACCCAAATACCATCTCAGCCTGGAGCCATCAGCAGCTTGGGACCAACCAGCTCATCGTTATTTCTGGATATTCACCCACAGTATGCAGAGCAGCTCCGTGACTGATTCCTGCTGACCAACGATATTTGGTTCTTACAAACATGAAGTAGGCCTTGACTATCAGAGCCCTGGTAAACAAGTGGCTTTTGCCCTTCTCCTTCCCACCGCAGAGGGAGTCACTACCCAGCAAGACGGGTGCTTAGCTTTGGTCCCACTACTTGTCCTTCCAGTCTTGCTTTTTTATGCAACTTAGGGAAAGGTATAACGTATTGCTTCACTGATGAAGCTGGTGAAAATCTAATCTTTGCGAAAAGCAACCCAGGTAACTTGTTTCCTCCTAAGTTTGACTGGAAAAAAAAATGGAGTTGCATCCTGAAAGCTGTCATTTTTGCAAAAAGTGACATTCTCCTGCTGACATACAAAGTATGTCTTTTGGGACAGTGCAATGTGCCTTTTTGCCATTTTAAATTATGAAATTGTACCTCAAGAATATGAAAATCGTTCACAGCCAAATTTTTATCTTTTTGTACAGAACTGTTTTATGGGTGAAACAAAAATCATGAAATAACTTAGTGTCATTTTACACAACTCAGACTATTTGTTCAGTACTTACGAAACTCGTAGCGACATGAAGGGCAGAACTTGAACAAACTATGCAAAAATATGAGGAATTTTAAAAAGTAGTTCTGTACAGGCAGTTTTTATTGTAAGTACAGGCATATTCCTCCTAACATAACTGATTAGGTTTTTTAAAAAATACAAAAAATGACATCGTTAAACATTTCCTCCTGTAGGTCAGAGAAACACTAGCAGCTGAAACAGGACTCAGCGTGCGAGTTGTCCAGGTCTGGTTTCAAAACCAAAGAGCAAAGGTAGGTTGTTTGTCAGGTTCTCAAGAGTAAAACACAACTTGTCCTCCAACACAGATTTCCCCCTCCCCCTAGAGGCAGTACATACCAGAGATCCCAGGGACTGAACTGTACGTATTTTGCATGCACTGCTGTCTACATCCATACAAGAAAGGGAACTTTCAAACACAGACATTAAGTTCATGTGCTCAAAGCAACATGAGGTTGGGAGTAAATTTTGCATGCAAATATGAACTGGAAACTGAAATGTTTAAGCTTAGAAATGAAACTGAACCCACAGTGGTGTGTGCATGAATATAAATGGTCTGTATTAATTGATTTGATGTTTGCAGAGAGTTTTGTAAGGAAACAAAATCGTTGCCTTCAGAGCCATGAGATTGTTCTGTTCTTCCTCTTTTATTCAGATGAAAAAACTAGCACGAAGGCATCAGCAGCAGCAGGAGCAACAAAACTCGCAGCGACTAGGGCAAGGTAAGGGATTTTTGATGAAGGCAAAGCAAGGGAAAAAGAATCTGCCAGGTTTCTCGAAGTGCCATTCCCATATAATGTCTGAAGTACAGCCATACAGGGCATGCTCAAGTCCGTGGATAATGTGTGCCATCATCAGTGGAAACACACAGAGGTGCTGTGTCTGAGTGCCCACCCCAGGTAATCCCAGAGCTCTTCCATGGGGGCAGACCCTGGAGGTGCTTACACAGAAGCTGTTACCTCCTTTCTAGGAGAAATAGGCGGTACAGAGGAGCTTTCACTGGAGGAAGTCTCCAAGAGGCTCGGTCCAGGTAGATCCTCCAGTTTGTTTGCTCCTGAAGAAAGGGGGACCATGCTCAGCTGGGCATCTGCAGGCTCCTTGCAAGGGTGTCAGCATCGCTGCCACAGCCAAGGCACAGGGAGCCCCTCCTGTGTCCTGGCAGCTGGCAGTACCCTGGCGCAGGAGCTGCACAGAGGCACCAGGGCTTGCCCTGCTGCTCCCTGGATGCTCTTGAGGTTCTCCAACTCCCAAGGCCTTGCAGCCTCAAATCCTCCTCTTCACACAGAGCCAGAAAAACTGGCACCAACAGAAGTTAGAGAATAATAGGGCTATGTCACGCACAGGACAGGCTTTGGGAAGGTACGGTCCAGCACCCAGGAGCGCCAGAAATTATATAGTCAGAAGCTACAAGTTCAAGTTACTGCTCAGGGTTGTACTCAGGCAAAATTGGGAAGGCTCCTCTGAATGACAGGACACACCTAGCTGCGTTCACTCTGCGCTCGGCTTCAGTATTGCCACTGATGCTGCTGTCTGCTGCCTCTCTGTTCCTAAACAGTGACCATGCCCTCCTGTTTGCTTTGCAGAAGTAATGTCCAACCGAATGGAAGGGATGATGACGTCTTACACGCCACTTGCACCACCACAGCAGCAGATTGTAGCAATGGATCAAAGCAGTTATGGTACAGACCCATTTCAGCAGGGTCTTACCCCTCCACAAATGCCAGGCGACCACATGAACCCTTATGGTAAGGCATGCATCATTCTGCCACATCAGAAATAGCAGGGTTCGTATGCTGGTTCACACACCACAGGTTCAGTAGAGTTACTTGCTTTTATAATATTTTTTCTGGGATTTGTACCAGGGCGTTTGTCCCAGTCAGTTTGGTCTGTGTATTTTCATGTACACCTAAGGGCGTAGAAGAGTGCTCATCCCAGGCTCTGGACGCTCTTCAGAAATATTTCACAGTATAATTCTGATAAATGATAAACCAAATAACATCACCTCTGCAGCTCCACTTTTTTAAACCACTATCCAAGACATTGAAAAATAAATAGTACCAAATTCTAGCTCCCTCACAAGTTTTTCCTTTTTCTTAGAAGCTTTGGGAAAAAAGTGCCTTCAATAAAGAGAAGTAATCTATTCATTCCAAAATGAATAACCACCCCTGTAAGATCCCTCAGATTGGATCCATGGATTTGTTAAAGAACAATTCTTGAGCTACTAAGAGATGTGTTACCACAGGACAATTCTCCTGCATAATTTTATTCTCTGCCCAAAATCAAGGTGATGGTTTGCTTTCATGATTTCCTGACCACACACCATCAAGTGGATAGGTACACCAAACACATCACAAGCATTAAATGCCTAATAATTGATTCTGGACAATTGCAGTGTGGCATTTAAATAAAATTTAAGAGGACTTCTCAGACTGTGATTGTTGGCCTTGCTGTAGCCCACAAGGGCCTGTTACATCAGACTTGTTTCTGCTGACCAGGAGCACTTCATTGTAGAGGTCCACGTGCATATCACTTTCATGAGCATGGCATGCAGAGGCCAACAAGAAATCTGCTTTGGGTCCGTGTTATTACCTTCCCCACTGAGACAAGTCCATGGTACACACCAGGCGTTTTGGTAAATCCTGTAAGGAGCTGAGGACATCTGAAGTGCCAATGAGCATGAGGTGGCTTGTGATTTTGTTGCTAACAATTTGCTTGGCTTTCTGAGCAAAACTCCTTGAGAGGCAGGTTCTGTGCTTCAAAATGAGTGCGGGAGATAGCACAAAGCCATTTCAAATGAGCACATGAGGAAAAAGAGCCGGACTAACACTTTCTTAGTCCTCACAGGACTTGAGCTAGAGCTCTTTCGGGTACCTTAGGAGTTGAAGTAAGCCGAAATCTTGGTTGCTAAGGGAAATAAAAGGTGCTGTTCCAAGCCAGCCCAAAAAGAGTGGGATTTTCTGAAGTCAAAGCGTGTTTACAACTGTAGCTCACTTGAGGCCAGGGAAGCTAGGTCTCCTCCTGGGTCCCGTCGCATTCCTGGATCTGTCTTTTACCTTGTGTGTAAATGAAGACCATTACTGGTTATGGCTCTCAGACCACTTTTCCCTGTCGTGGGCACTCAATGTCTGGTCCCACCTTCCTCAGTGGCCCCAGTGCTCCTGCGAATGCCAGATCCCAGCTCAGGGACAGCCGGGGACCTGCTCCTCCCCAGCACCGTTGGCTCCTGTTGTCAGCCAAGACTCTCTTTTGTGCTGCTGACTGAAGTATAAATTAAATCCTGGCAGATTTGAGTGGCACTGCTGCCAGCTGAACTCTGTCAACTGGTTGCTAGCCTTCCTCTTTGTAGGTCAGACCCTTAGAGCGAAATTACGTTAAAGTGTAAAAACAAAACCAGGAGCATTCCCTTTTGCTGCAGCGTGCCACGTATGAGCATCCGTGTGTACTGTGTCCTCCTCCGGCTGCACAGAATCCAGCTTAACATATACGTTTCATTTGCAGGAAACGACTCCATTTTTCATGATATCGACAGTGATACCTCTTTAACTAGCTTGAGCGACTGTTTTCTTGCCTCTTCCGAAGTTAACTCCATGCAGGCTAGAGTAGGAAACCCCATTGACAGGCTGTACTCTATGCAGAGCTCGTATTTCGCCTCATGAAAATAAAAGAAAACAAACAGCGGCGTATATTTAGCCAGTGACTTTTTCCAGTGCAGACTCTACAGCCATATGTTGCCCAGCTCTTCCTTCACAGTGACTCCTGCTGCCTCTGGACTGCAAAGAGCATTTTTAGGAAGACTGTATCTGTGTGCATATATGTGTATGTATGTATATATATATTAATACCTACCTACATACATACATATATATATAAACAAAATGCACCCACCAGTCCCATACCCTTGATTCCCAGCTTGCACCAGACCACGAGACAAGCACGGAAGGAACAGAAGACCCTGCTCGTCAGCAGCCTTTGGTTTGGTTTGGTTTGAGCTCATCGTTGTAAAGGAAATGGATTTTGCGGAAAGCTAGACCTTTTCCTCCTTTCTCTCTTCCTTTCTTTTGGATGTTTAAACTTTTTTTTTTTAAAGCCACTGATACTGACATCAGTCGACCATATGACAAATAAATCAAAGAAACTGGAGATTCCTCCCTTTTCTTACTGCATGATTCATACTATGTTGTGGATAAATTGCCATTTGAACTGTGAGAAGTTAATGTAAATGTGACGTTCAACATTGTTTCCTTTCTACACTTTTTCTACATAACCTAGATCTGCTCATTAGTTTATAGCCCTTATGCATATGATACTGAGGAAACTGGTTAACAGTAATATTTGTGGAGAAAGCCAGTGATTTCATAATAAGAAAGGTCTGTGACCCTGGAGAGGAGATGCATGTTAGGGACAGAGGCATTTAGGTTAGTATTGATCTTAAATAATTAAAACTAAAGGTGCTTACGAGACAGAGTTTTATTTAATTTTTTTTGAAGTGTGAGAATAAAACATTTACATTTGTTTGTAAGTATTGCAGTGCCAAATTTCAAGTCTAGACTATGATTGGCAAACATGTGTTGTTCATTCTGTTCTGTTTATTTATGTTTTGCATGAGGCATAAATGTGCTGTGCTCCATTGTCCATCTGGAATAATTAAGCACTCCTTTAGTTAATTATCTCGCCTCAGCCAGAATCTATGATATACAGTTCTAGCCTGAACCATCAGAAGTCCTGAAATGTGCACCAACTGGGGAAAAAAAAAAGAATGAAAGAGATCACAATGGGAGGTTTAGATACGTTGAGCTGGAGTCTAGTCCAAGTCCTGCAGGTTTCACACTGACAGGACTCCTGTATTTACCATAAATACTCCAACTAACCTATTAGTGCAAACGTAAGAAGAGCAAGTACACAAATTGAAGGGAATGTCCCAGCTGAAGTCTGAATGTCTCAGATGCTGAAGTTTGAGCATATGTCATATAGGTTTTTGTAGGGCATAAAATACCATAAATAATAATAGTATAGTTATAAATATTGCCTGGTGATAATTATAATGTGGAGAGGCAGACAAGTACGGTCATGGCTCTTAGTGGAGAAAACTTCATGGGGAAAATTTGCCAGGGTAATATCAGTAATTATAGGGTGTGTTCAGAATAGAGCTCATGGGGAAAGATTGGCAGGATAGGCACTTTCTTAAATAAATACCTTTAATTTATTGACCATAATAACCGAAAACAAGTCCAAAGCATTGGTTAATCCGACTCCTCCAGGCTGAGGACTGGTCCAGGCCAGCGCTGCAGAGTCTCCCGTGGGGCTCAGCACCCTCTGCAGGAGTGCTGGACTCTGGGACTCTAGTCAGCTGGGGGGGTGTCAGGCCAAAGCGGGGCCCCCGCAGCCTCAGCACCTGGGGAGGGAGCAGCCCTGCCGAGTGCCGGGGGCACCACGGCCTTGGCAGAGGGGGGGGTCCCGCTGCGGAGCCCCGTGGACGGCTGCCCACCCCTTCGCTGACGGAGAAAGGTCCTTGTGTCCCGGAGGGGTGGATGGTAAGGATCAGATGCTGGGTCCAAGGGAAAAAAATAAGATCACGTTCCCCCCCCCGCATGGAAATGTGGACCGAGTGTGTTAGGGGTTTCTTGAGAAAGCAAAGTTTTATTTGCAAGATAAGCGTGTGCATTTTCACTCTGTGGAGGCGAGGAAGGCACCGGGGGAGAAGACTATGCGTGTGCAGTGCAGGAGAATAAAGCGCAGAGCCAAGGCAAGCCCTTCCCGCCGCTGCGTGGTGGCAGACCTGCCGCCTGCCACACACACCCCTTCGCCAGCGAAGGGACTGACGTCTCTGCGAGGATGCTGGGCTGATGCTTCCCTCCCTGCAGGTTCCCATCTCCTCCCTCCGCCGTGGCAGCCTGAAGTGCAGGCTGCCGTGCCCAGGGAGACGGGTCCGTCCCTTTCTGGCAGGGATGTGGATTTTCAGTTGAAGGTTGCAAGCCCCTGCATATGTTTTGAAATTGGAAGAATTTTCTTTTCTCACCCATACCCTTCAGTTATTTTTCCCTTTCCTTGTGTATCAAAATAAATAACAATTTCCTTTCTCTCTGCACGATAGCAAACATCTATAAAGAACTCAGGTGATCCTCCCTGCTTGCAGGGCAGAAAGCAAGCAGATTTCATATGGCACATTAGAAACATTTGTCACCACCGATCTCAATGGATTCATCAAGTTTTCCTCCCCACCCTTCTGCTGTGCTACTTTAGAGTCATAGAAAAGCATCTTCACCATCTCAGACATACTGGGTTTATAGACTCTACACATAGGCACAACCTTGCTTCATCCCTCATTACTGGCAGGATCAAAATGGCATTTTTAGTGTTTACAGGGACTTACATGAGAACTATAATGTGACCTACAGTTTGGAGAACTGCCTTGTCCCAACTCTACCTCTGCTGCTGGGCTGCATGTTGAAAAAACAATCCCATTTCCAAGGAAAGAATCAGATATTCCATTTTATAGCTGAAGTAACCATAATCTTTTGCTGATTTTTTGGATGACTGTTTGCCACTTTTTTTTTTTTTCTTTTTTCTTTTCATTGCTTGTACATACCATCTCCTCTTCCCTTGGTGTGTTGTATGATGATGCCTTAGCTGTTTGTTCCCCCGTAGTCTACCATCTCTGGTGCCACGTGCACAACACAGCCAAGCCCTCTGGCATGCGTAACGTTTCCCATGCCACTGTGGGTTGCTGCTGGTCAATGGAAGGAATGCATAGCCAATGATTTCCAGTGGACCCGTTATATCTGGTAAAGGCCAAAGTTCATTAAAGCAAAATAAATGTCACTTTTTTTTGTGGAACGAATTACCCTACTGGAGTGTGATCATTGTGGTTTTAACCTGGGACCTGCAGTAAAAGATTATATAGCAACCTCTGACCTTTTTGATTTCTGCTTTACTCTTCTATTGTCGAGGGAATGTCACCGATCAGGTGAAAGCAAAATGCTTAATGGGCCATATCACAGTAATATCTTACACCGAGTCAAATTGATAAACTCTTGCCAAAAATTCTTAGCATCTGGCACTTCCACGGAAACCACAAACAATGATTGCACATATGGGAGCTTGAAGGCTAGAGGTCATGACAGCAGTTTATTACATGCACCTTACAGTGATCATTTTCCCTAGGAAATTAACCCCTCTCTAATATAAATGCATCAAGTGAACTCTTCACAGTGTTTCAGTCTTGTTGTTTCGGCTAAGCAAGGAATACACGTTAAGCTAAACTGGTGACAAGACGCAATTAAGTGAAAGATGATTGATTAGGTTTCAGTGTTTGCTCAATAACGTTTAAAAAAGATGACTGTGAGATCAGAATGAATGTGCTAGGCAGTAGCTTCCTCAGAGGTCTTTGTTGTGCAGTTACCAGATCTGTAACGGTGGCACATAGAGATTGCCAGCATTCAGAAGTGGTTACTGAGCAGTGTGGTCCTTGATCCCGCTGCCGGGCTCTCGGCTGGGCAGCAGCACATTTCCACTGCACGGCTGACTGTCGAGGGGACAATTCCTACCACGCGCTGCTCTTCTCAGCCCCCCATTTACCACAGCACTATGGATTAAACCCTGTAACACAAGCAGTTAGAGGTTGGTGGTAAATGCGTTTCACAGTCACAACATGGAAAACAATTACGTTGATGTAAGTCAAGTATGGTGGTTGCAATCATTAAGGTTGAAACACCATCCTAGGCATTTTGATCTCCTTTTCTTTAAACTCTGTCGTCAAAAAAATCCAGATCACTTGGCTCAGTTGCTGCTAACCGTGCCTGAGATGTGACTCACCTTAGTCTCACGATGGCTGCTGAGTGGATTTTTCGGACCCACCCTGCACAAGTCGGATGAGTATTACCAGGTCCTTTGAAGGGGTCATTGCTACTCTGTCAGCAGCAACTCGGCCACCTCGCTGTGCCGTCATTGCATGGGGAAGGTCCTTCATGCCGGCAAGCCTTCCAGGGATGATGTGAACCCACTTACCTCTTCCTACTGTGCTCAGGACTCCCAGTTTCCTTAAGGATCAGAATTATATCCCAAGCCACCGCCCCAGGGGACCCGGCTCTGTGATGCTGCTAGGGATGCTGCAAGCTGGGGTTTGCAAGAGCACCTCTTTGAACTGTGTCGTAATAATTCTGGTCGTCCCCAAAAGTCACTAGAAATTAACAGCAGAATCCAGGAGGAAGGGAAGGGTTCTCACAAGCCTGGAGCTTGGTCACAACAGTGAAAGGACAGAGAGGCTACTGAAGCACATCAAAGCCATGGGAGCTGGCGTCACAGTACCCAAAGTCTCAAGTGTTCAGGATAGTGCTTTACACAAGCCCATGCCTAAACCACGTCATGCAGATGCTCCCTGTGTGTGCAGGTCCATCTCCAGCCCACCCTCCTCGCCCCAGTGGCGTAGGACAGCTGGCCGCTGCACCCACAGCAGCGTGGCCAGGGCTTCAGGCATCCATTCTCTCCGGTTAGGGGGTCCTTGGGCGCTTGCTTACCTCTTGGCGGGTACCTGGAGTCTTTTGGCTTTGGTGGGACTTAAGCACGGTCTTGTTCGTTCGAGGCCTGTCTGAATAAACTGACAACTGTGTGCCCTTCTCAAGAATGCAGCCCGGGTCCCCTTGGTTCTGCACACCCTGTTTCTGCTCAGCAGTGACTGTGAAGGGACTGCCAGATACTTTGCATTGGGAACTCTGTTTTTAAGTGAACACCCTATTTTTTAGCTGTGTATGGCTGTATTACTTGTATATTTATATATTCTGTATTTATGTTATCGAAATGTAGTATTTTGTAGCTGTCTGTTACAATTTGTTTAACTTGTAAAAAATATGACTATGCTCTCTCATACTTAACCAGCTGCCTTTCACCGTAGAGTCTCTCTGCTCCTTTTCCTCTGTGTTGATAACAAACCACCATAATGTATGTAGATCGGATTTTTTTTTTTATTATTTAATTACTTGTCATTGTTAAATTATTTATTAGTGTTTTTAAATTTCATTTCACTGCATTTTTTTTTCCTGCCACCATTGCCTGGCAGCTAAGATACATGAGTTTCTCATACATTATGCTCCTTCCCATGTGCACGAGCGCGCACGCGTGCGCGCGCGCACACACACACACACACACACACACATGCTCTAAACAAAAACAGAAAAAGAAAAAAAAGAGAGAGAGATTACACTTCAGTATATTTGTAAATAAAAGCAACCTGTAAACAAAGCAGGATTTTCTTTCAGTGTGCAGTTCTTTCTTTGCTTTTGCAGACTGAAAGCGTCTTCTCTGTATGCTGGGGACGGCACCACTGTTCTCTCAGGCAGGAAAACCGGGGGGCTGTGACAGCTGAGCACTGCATTAATATTTCTAGTGGTGTAGAACAGTAGCCCAGGCTGCTCAGTGGGTGCTCTTCTTTCTTCCAAGGGGAGACCCAGCAAGGGCAACGGCAGGGTCTCCTTTCACACTGTTCTTTGGCCTCTGCAGGTTGAGAGTTCCTCTGCAGGGACGGGGACAGTCTTACACTCCATCACAGCCCTCGGCCATTTTGCGTGGACTAGTTCAGGACAGGAAAAGTCTGTAGGAATTAAAGACGGTGCAACCAGACCAGCCACTCAGACAGAGCTTTGTCAGGACAAAGATGTGTGTGGGGCAGGCACTTCTTGTTCCTGGCAGCGCCAGGAAGGCTTACTCTGAAGCACATGCATATGACTAGTCATCTGCAATAAGCCCAGTAGCATTTTGGGCATACCTGGGGTCATGACAAGCCCGGGTGCACCACCACTCCTCTGCCACTGGCCACAGGCACAGCTATAGCAGAAACCAAGGAAACATCTGTTCATTACAGCAAACAGCTTGCACCACAAACACAGCAACTCACTGGCCCTCTGCTTCATCCATTACGTAGCAGAGGTTGGAGGATGAGCAGTGTTTCAGATGGTACGTGACCTGCTTCAGGGGAGGATGTCAGTACTCATTGCCACCATCTGCTATGGCGATGGCCAAGACTCAGATAAGCTTGCGGAGGTAAGGGCTATTTGCTGCTGGTAGCAGCAGCGCTCGGGGCGCAGCCTCCAACGCTCCTGCTGGTTGCCAGGGCTCAGGGCTCTGGCAAGGAAAGGCTGCCGCGGCGCACCGGCTGTGCCCGTGCCCTGAGCAGCCCCCGCGGCGGCAGGCAGAGGTGGGATCCTCACCCGGTGAGACGTGGTCTGGTCCTATCGGTCCGGTTTCGTTGTGAGGCAAGTGAGACACTGTTAATGGGCTCCCTTGAAAGTTTGCCATTAAAACTATTTTTTAAGCTGAGAATTACGATTTCCAGCTAAAAGTCATTTTTCATCTACAGAAAGCGTATGCTTTGTTTTCCAGAGAAAAAATTGATTTTTTTTTTAATAGAGATAAAATGTCTCAAATGGAAAATTTCTGACCAAAAACCTGCTAGGTTTTCAACAGACACTGTGAGGAAAGAACATTTTCTGAAAGAGCTAGTCTTCAAAGGGAAGCAAAGCAGAGCAAATGCAGGTGTGGAAAGCGAACCAGCTCCAGAACTAGGCAGCCAGATAAGCCGGGCCGAGGTTTTTAACCACTTTTTCTCTGCTTAAGTAACAGAGAAGTGGCCATGTCGTTATTATTCTAGCCAATGCCATTTATCCTTAAGTGAAAAGCCAGTGGCATTGCTGACTTGGAGAAGCAGCACGAGAAGAGAGGCGCAGAGCTGCAGGGGAACGAGAAAGCCCGACCATCCCTCTCGCAGCTGACTGGTGCTCCGGGCCTCTCCTGCTTCTCGGGCTGGCCGTGCCTGGGGACAGGGAGCCAACCCAAACAGCCTGCCTTGCCAGAGGAACTGTGCTGCTCTCCTGGTCCCTGCCACAGAGGGTTTATGTGGGAAAACGGAGTGCTAGTGTCCTCGGTGCTGGGGCTCAGAAGGTCCTCTCTGCTGGCGGTTGTTTCTGCTCTGTGCAGGCAGCACGCAGGGACCAGGCCAGCGTTTCAGCCCTGTGCAAGCACCACGTCCCTGTGGGTCCCCGAGCATCCCAGGTCGCCCCGCACAGTCAGCAGGTCTGTGTGGTCAGGGGGGCTCGCCAGGACGGACGGCAGGAGCACAGCCAGCAGCCCCAGAGAGTCGGCTCCATTGTCTGAAGAGGCACGTGTTGTATTTGCAGGCCTCAGAAATGACCCTCGCCTCACGTGCCACTGTACAGGCTCCCGCTGAAGCTGCGCTTGGCACTTCCAGCAACTGACCCACAGCAGAGCCATCTGGAGCGAGAAGCGGGGCCCAGTGCCGGAGCCGAGATGGCCGGCCTGCCTGTCTGGCCAGGCGAGGGCTGTGGGCAGTGGTCGCGTGCTGAGGGCAGGCAGGTCAGCCCAGGCGCTTGCCGGGCACTGTCCCTAGGGCACAGACCGGCACAGACGGCTGCCGGGCCCCGTTGCAAGCCCAGAGCGTCTGCTCTGCCCGAACCACCGCTGGCACTGCCCCGGCGCGGGCTGACGTGGCAGAAGCCCTGGCAACACGGTGTGTGGCGGCTGTGGTGATTTCAGAGAGACCTAACAGGATCTTTCCTGAGGCAAAAAGCATGCGAGGGGACCTGCATGCTAAAATAGACAAATGTGAATAAGTATTACCAATGGATTATAAAGTATTCATCTAGTAATGGCAAATTTGAGACCAATATAAAATGATAGATACGTGCCGGAGTCTCTTGGGCCATGTAAAAACATGAACGTGAACTTCAGCTGAGGTTTGATCTGGTCACATCTGATTAGTCATTGCCATTCCCCAGGTCCAGAGACACTACATTTCTTTTCTATGCCTCAGGCATAAAGTCACAATTTCTATCTTTCATTAAAAATCAAAACATACAATTTTACAGCTAACCTGATAGCACCAAAAGGGGCAGCCCTGTTCCCACCCCCTGCTGCCAGTCACACCATTGCAACATGTCCTTTGCAGCCCTTGTGCAGCAGGGTGAGTTCATCTGGCTTGAAAAACAGTCCATTAAGGACCAAAATGACAGCATTTTCCCCTGGAACAGCTGCTTAAGCTGACTTGCGCTATAAGCACAGGGCTGCAAGAGTCAATGAGGAGAGAAAGGGAATGCACCGGGGAACTGCGGCTGGGCTGAAGGAACCCCAACTGCCCTTTCCCACAGCATGCCACAGTTGTACCAGGGGGGATGTGGTGCACCCCAGGTGGAGGATGTTAGAGAACCGCCTGGTCTTTCCCACTGCGGTTTGCACATCATGCGTAGAATATCACACAGGACACAATACATCAAGAGGCAGTAGCTCAGTGACACAATAAAAATTGGTCTGAAGTGTTTAAAACTTTTTTCCAATATTTAGTTCCTAAGGATACGCACATAACTGCTGAGCACAGATCTCTCTACTAAAATTCTCTCCAAGGTAAGGGAGGATACATAGCCCTGAGTTCGACCTGAAGGCCTGATCTATAAAGCACCCTTGTTCCCAGTCAGCACCTTCTTTTCCTTTTGCTGCCCAGCTCCAAATTGTATCATCCTGTCCCCCTCATGCTTGTTATTGGTGGAATGTCACTAAGGAAAAATGAATTGCCATTAGCAATTGGTTTCACCTAAGTCAGAGTTAGCTACTCAAATATTCATGCTCTGTGTGCATCTAATATTTATGAAGGAAGAATTACTGAGTTGCCCATAGCCATTTCTGAATCTCCCAAAAAAAGATAGGTGAAAGGGATCAGGAAAAAAAAAAAAAAAAAAAAGATGATTAATACATTTGGGGCTTGGTGTTCTGCATTGTTTGTGCTCTGTTTCTCTTTGGTGTCAGTGAGACAGAATGAAGACTGATTTATATGCCACAGCTGTAGCAAACAAAAGAAGAAGCAACCAGGGAAATGGCTAGAGGTAAAAATGCCGGTGCAAAGGGCTAAAGGCCTGCACCTGGGTACTGCTTCCCATGCAGTCTACCCCCCCCCCGTTGGAGCACCTTGTAAAATCAGATTATCTGCTGGACACAGGAGTTCAAACAGCCCTTCAAAAGATTTGTCTTAATAATTGCTGCCTTATCTTAACTTCTGTTTTTTTATCAGCCAAACTGCTGCTGGGAGGCAGATCCTGAGGATAAGGTGCTGTCACTCTTAATTATTATTACCTCTTATAATGAAAACACATTTGTTCATCCTTCTGTGCACTTGGAAATGGTGTAACTAATGAATGTCTAGTGTTTTATCAATATTTTAATAACATAAAAGAAACATTATGAGTATGGCCCCACTGTATAAAATGATTGTACATTAAATGCTATTAAATAAATAGCATACTTGTTTCTCATTTATTTATATTCAAATATAAACCAATTAGTAAGAATGAAACACATTTTTACATTTTCAGAAAACCCTTCTTTCCTGAAAACCAAATTTTGCAGTTAAGATGCTGTGGGGCTATTTTCCATCATAAAGGAACATGGTAATTAGCACTAGAACCAGCAGGTACATTCTGAAATGAGAGAGATGATAGAGCATGCTATTTCTTTGTTTACTTATGATGGGAAAACAAAACAATTCTCTTTGAAAGGCCACTAATAAATTTGGTTTGTAGTAGTTATCAAAGCAACAGCCACCATTTGCAGTCTCGAACTGTTTTTTCTCATACTTTGAGAATTAAATACGAATTATTTGGATGAAGTGAAAGCACACCGTTGGTTGTACCTGTGGAAGACCTTAAATTCAGAAATGATCTGCACATATCCAGCTCCTTGGCCCGCAGCCCCTCACCTGGGTCTGACAGTTCCCACCGATGGTGGCTGGGATTGGACTCACTCATAATTGCCAGCTCGTCGGCCACTGCCCTGAGCCCCAGGGTTTTGGCTTCACTGCTTCTGCAAATCACAAGCTCTTTGAGTATCACACGGTGAGCAAGACATGACATTAGACATGACCAGAGCTGCGCCCCAAACTGCAGAGGAAAGAAAATAATACTGAGCAGAGAATTATGTAAAACACAACGTGAATTAGAGCAATGCACATTTTACTGGCTCTTGATAGAGTATTTGCTCTTCTCTACCCTCTGGATTTACCCTTTTGCTCTTTTCTACCCTCTGGATTTACATTAACCGATAATCTCTTGACCTTTAGTTAATAAGAGGGCATTGTATTCTCTCTTCTTTAGCCAAAAAGAGGAAATGGAGTGATATTTTTGTATGCCTTTGGCATGGTGTGTCCATAAGGAGCTATGCAGGGGACTAACAGGACACCTGCTCACTCAGAAATCTTCCTGCCCACACCACGTGTGCCAGCTAGCCACTGATTAACTGGTAGTGAACACGAGACCCATTCCTAGCAGCAGCACATAATGAGGGTTTGATTAGACCCTGGCACAGTCAGATGATGTCCGAAGGAAAAAGGATTTTGGAAGACAAGCAGATAAAAGCAATGCTTTTATGACAAGCATTTAATAGCTGACACCAAGAGTGACAGGCTGGAGCTGTGAGCAGAGCCCAGAAGCCTGGCTCCAGTGCTCAAACCACTCATGTTGTCTGTCAGCGACACACAGCTTTTTCTCATTGTCTTGTGCTTGCATGTCCCTCCCCTTCCAAAAAAATCTTTCCGTATGCTGTGATATTTTACTTCTAAAAAGGCTTATTCAGAATTCAAGCGGTTTTGTCAGAGTTGAGCCATTTTTCCATACAAATTACTGTAGAAAACAGTAAAGCGCTGAAGATTTCTTACAGCCTTCTACCTGAAATATTATTTCCTGCATAAACAATCATCAACCTCCTTTTGGAGCATTAGGACTCTGACAGCCTCAACACAGTTCTTCCCCAAAATACTTTTAGCTCTTCCACTGCTTCAGTTCAGTGTTCAAGACATAGGCGTGGGAACGGTGAAGAGACAGAGGTGACCAAAAGGAGTTGAGGAGCTAGGTAATGGTAGTGGCTGGGAGACACGGAGTTGCAAGAAGATGATGGTGACCAGGACACTGGCGATCTAAGGTTACTTTCCTCATGCAATAAGGATGCCTTCGGATCCCCTGAGACAGGAATGCGGAGAGAGTGGCTTCAGGGGCTTCGTGTTGCCTCCTCCCCACAGTCAGAAATGCACATTGGCTTTGTGCGGTTGCTGAAGAGACCAGGCACAGAGTCCATTCCCCACCCCCCAACCCCTTTCTCCATCCAGTGAGGTCTTGGTGGAGCAGCAGCATTCCTTCAGGCTGCCAGTACGGCCCAGACTCGCCAGCAGTGGCTGCTCTGGACAAAAGCGGGGGGGGGTGGAGGAGAGTCCGGGCAGCTGCCCATGGAGGGCAGGACCAGGGCAGGAGGAGGCCTCCTCCCCTCGGATGGTGGGCCCGAGGCGACGTGCAGGACCCCTGTGGGCATTGGGAGGAGGAGGAGGAGGGGGGTGATGGAGACAGGGCCTACGGAGGGGCAGGAGCTACTGTGCACTGATGTCCCCCTTTGCACGAGGCATTTCAGGAGGTGCCTTGGGAAGAACAGCCCTCTGCTTCGTGACCTGGGCTCCGGTCAGATACTGGTCCTTGTAGTCCTGAGCCTCCCTAATCCGGCCCCGGGGACAAGCCCTGCTCACCAGGTGGGACGGGGACCTTTCCCCAGGTCCGGAGTGAAGGCGCGCACTGCCGCGCGGGCTCAGGGAGGACGTGGGTCACAGCATTTAGCGCTTTTCTAAGGAAAGTGTTTCACAACAGAGCTGTCTGTATTATTAAAATGAGGAACACGGGATATGAAATGCCTTTTCCTTCTAAACACCCGTTCTGTAATTACCGTGCCCTCTCCCCCCCAGGGAGCGTGTCTGGGGGTGTTGTGTAATGGTTATTAGCTGCGCACCCACAGACAGCCAAGACCCAAGACGTGCAGCTCCCTCCACCCCACCTCCCTTGTTACCAACGCGGCTTAATCAGGCTTGCTTAATTTGTTCCTTTGTTCAACTGGCAACAAGTAAACTGGTGTCCAGCAGAACACAATGATCAGATTACCAGTGATCTATCCCAGCTGGGGCATTCCCTCACACCTGTGTTGTCAGATTAGGGTCGATAAGGAGCTGCTGATAAGCGTTGCACAGAAGCGCTCCCGGTGAACCGCACGCATTCCCTTGATCTTTCTTTGCACCTTAACGCTATGCGAAAACTTTTCCTTTAGGACTGAGAGGAGGAACCAGGTAATTATACTCCCGGTGGCAATAGGCTTTCATGCAGGACGCAGCAATGGAAACCTGCTGCTTACTGAAGCGGGCAAAATGTACGTGACTAAAAAAAATCGATCACAAAGATCTGGATAACCTAATCTCTTTTTTTCATTACTATGAAGAGGGAGAAGCCCCGAGCTCTGTACACTAGGTAGAAAGAAACAAAAGTGTGTTTGAAGGCAGGTTGCTAATAGGCTGGCAGCTCCAGGGATGCTCCAGAGCTGTGGCTTCCCACAGCGGTGCAGCCTGTGTCTGAAGCCGTGCACCCAAGCAGGGCCATTTCTGCTTGGTTTCTTACCCTCTCTATCAGCTGATTGCAACAGAAAGCTGCAACCAATATCCCGGTCTAGTTCATCTGCCTGTCTAACTTCCAACGGCAAGTCAAAGAATGAGTCTCAGCAGCTGTGCTTCATGAACGCTCTTCCTTCAGCTGGCAGCTGGTCTCCTGAGAACACCAGCAAACACAGCCTGTGTCTGTGTCCCAGCTCACTCGAAATATTTTTGTATGTGGTGTTGTGATTACGTGTTCTACTCCTGAAAATACTCCTTTTCTCACTGATACATCATTAGTCAGCTTGCAAAATGCTTAGAAAATGAAAATGCTAGGCAAGCATGAAATCTGCTCATTTTTAGGAGGACTGAAGCAGCAGTGACCTTCCATATGCTGCTGGTACACGCTGCTGAAGATCGAGACCACATCTCCAGCCAAGAACAGCCAGCCGCAGTGTAATTTTCAATTGCTGCAATAATGTAATCTGCACCTCATAAGACTGCAACTTGGCACGGAGAGGACCAACTGCTACAAGTTCCTGGTCAATCTGCATTTGAACTGCATTTCTGTGAGACTAATGCATTTTAATGACATTTGTAGCAGAATTTGCCTGTTTCTTCATTTAATCTCTGAAACTTTTGCAAGGCCTTTCAAGTATGGAAGATTCCTGTAAGACAACTAGAACATGCATGAAAAAGAACAGGCTTTTGAAATCCAATCTTCTCCAAGTTAAAACAGAGGTAGTGCTAGGCTGTTGACAGTAGGTCTCTGAAGACTTTCAATACACTTTTTATTCCATGGCTCTGGCACCACATAGGAAATTAATTCAGCGACAATATTTTCATTAGATTATAACCCAAGTTCGCAATCTTAGGCGCATTTGTATGCTTGTAATACATTCTAATTACTTGTAAAGAATAAGTCTGTGTGCTGGTTGGTTTATTGAATATATTAAATTAATGAATAAATAAATTTGTCTCCATGCTGGGAATGCCACTCGACGTCAAAGCTTGCCGCAGAAGGAACCAGAAATGCACTCATTTGTGGTTTTGGTAAACGATGATTTGTATTGTAGGTGGACTTTTCTGTCTCTCACAAGAGCAATGATTGAGAAAAGCACTTTTTCCCTCTCTAAATAACAGAAATCAACTGTGTGAAGAGCCTTTTTCCTTTTTTTCCTCTTTTTTTTTTTTTTTTTGCTCATTATGCATTTAGTCAGGAGAATTACTCTTTCTGGCTGAGCTCAGCACCTCACATGGGTGCTCTAGGATGGCGCTCTCGGGACATTTACCCACTCTTCTTCTCTCATGTATTTCTAGGTTATGCAGGGTAGGAAAGAAATAGCAGATACATGAATTAAAATGGTGATACTGGTGGAAAAAAGTGTCAGATTTTAGTATTGTGTAGTATCTGCCCATACTATGGGGTTTTCTGTTTATCTTGTCGTATTTCAGTAAAAAAAAAAAATATTATTTTTAGCCTGGAACAAAGTCATCAGAAGCGAGAATTTTTCTCAAAAGATGGGAAATTCACTGTTTTTTAAGAGAGCTATTGAATTTCTGTGGTAGAAGGGACAAGTTTGTTTCCTCAATGCAGAGCTGCAGGAGGCTGATCTTTTACCCCCTTCTTCATTGGTTTGTTCAGTAATGTGTTGCCTACTGAGTTTTCCTTTCATGGAATGATTTTCTTCTCTGGCCCATAAGAGTGCAGGTCTTAGCATGCAAGGAAGCCGACCTGGTATTCTGGCACCAGCGCCAGCACCGTTCCCTGGAGCAGTAGCTCTGAGAGCACTTTGGTTTACAGGGAAATGCTCCGTGTTTCTCAGAACCATTGCATCCCCTTCAAGTGCCAAATCTGCTGATAAATTGCCTTCCAAACTTCAACATGCTGCTGGTTCCGGATCCCCTCCTGACAGTGGGATCCCATGACATCAAGAATGACGTCTTCAAAAGTGCTTACCGAGAACACAGAAAGAGCACAAGGGACTTCACATAGGAGAGATCATTCCTGTTGCCTCTCAAAGAAAATGTAAGCGAGATTCAAGAGGTAAAAGAAAATGGGCTTCTGGTGCTGGAAAGCCGTAACATCAGGCAAGGGGCTTGACGGTAAGACTGGGGCAAAGAAGGAAGGAAAATTTCTCTTCCAGCCTGTTGAAATAAGAATCAGTGGAACAAGACGATGTGGTTTTTTGTGTTGTTTGGGCTGCAATGCTTTGTTAGAGAACTGTTCACCCATGTGAAAATGCATAATCCTGTCAACCTGCCAAGTGAAACTTTGGGTGATCGGCTGCGTAAGTGCTGGTAGCACAGGATAAAGCTGCCTTTGGCTACTTTCAATTACACGCCCAATTCTTTTAAGACTTCTGAATATTTGGGAAAGGAGAATATGCAGAACTTGTTTGTTTACATCAGATTGTGCTGTGTTTTCAGGTTTCTCAACTGCTTTCGGAGCATGTGAGCACAGCCCTAGCCCTTCCCCTTCCACATACCTGGCACCCTTGTTAATATAGCAAACGAATCCTCTCCAGGAGAAAGGAGCCGTGTCAGGCCGATGTTGTGCAGGGTTTCGTCATTTCAACGAAGTGGGAACTGGAGCAGAGACAGGCATTAAACAGCGAATGCTTTGCAAAGCAAAGTGTCAGATACTGGTGCTGCAGCGATGATTCAGGCAGCCCCAGGGAGCATTACTGATGTCTGCGCTGGGCTGGGCTGGAGGGAAGTGTCGTAACCACGGGCAGATCTTAGCCTTTCATCCTTCAGCTGGAAGCGTGGCCAAGCACTGCTGGGCTTGGGTGCTGGGCAGAACAGATGAGAAGGGAACTTGGTTCCTCTCTGCCTCCACTGAGATGAGGCAGCCATCGCAGGGCTCGCAAGGCTCTCGGTTGTCTGCTGGGGAGCAGTTCTCGAACCGCCGGGTCTGTCAGCAGCCTACGTACCTTGCAAGCATCGCTAGGGAGTTTTGGCAGGAAGCTCTAAGCATCTCACCTTCTTCAGAACTGAAATATTTTTTCGTGGATCTGGATGCTTTCAGGATGGCTTGCCTGTGCAAGTAGCTTTTTTCCATGGGTGATTGCAAGTGAGGTCTTTTGGATGAGGAACTCACTGAAGTTGACAGCTTAGTTCCTTTGAATTTCTGTACAGCTTTCTGTTCTGCACCAGGGTGGTGCTGAGCCTGCCCTAATTAGCCCAAATTACCTTACCTACAAAAAGCACAAATTCATTCTCGTGGTACCTTGCTTATCTCTACGCAGAGCTACTGCAAAGACATGCCCCTGAGGGCATCACAGTAAATTTCTGGACCTTAATTCACATGTTCAAACTATTATTCAAACCTGCACACCAAACCTATTACTGCTTTCAGCAATTTTCAGCTTCCATTGAAGCATGCTGTACCTTTTTCTTTTCTAATCTGCTCAAAACATGCAACAGCACTCAGATGTTTGAAGGGGCACGCTGAAGAGCCAGGGCATCAAAATCCACCTCCAGCTGGCCAGGACTTAACAGTTCAGAACTGTTACACCCTGCGACAAACCCATCCAGGTTAACCAGTCCTTGCTTTTACCGGATACTGCTCTTCCCTACTTACCCACTCCAAAAGGAATCGTTCCACAGGGGTAAGGAGGACTGTGCTGCTCTGCTAGTGCTACTAATGAAGCAATGCCTCAATTAGGTGTCAGATAGGAGTTTCTGAAAGCTGGAGCTGATATCTGCAAGCCTGGAATATTTGTGTTTCTGTACCAAAAGCAACAATTACACCACAGGAAGAAAAACAAACCTCCACAGACTGAGTAGATAAAACCAAACAGGTTTAATCAAAGCAATGGAATAATATTTTATCAATCATCATTATTTTGCTTTGCCAAACTTTACCTTATAACACTGGAGGAAAATGGATTTTTTTTTTTTTTTTTTTTATTTTCTATTCTAGT
Organism: Pandion haliaetus; assembly: GCA_013401275.1. NCBI lineage: Eukaryota > Metazoa > Chordata > Aves > Accipitriformes > Pandionidae > Pandion > Pandion haliaetus. The sequence continues at coordinate 129,212 of VYZV01044532.1, read as the reverse complement.
GAAAAATCTGACAGACTGGAATGAAAAGCTAACTTTCTGAAGATTGGGGGAAAAGTCTTAAACAGTTAGTTTTGAACCAGATGCATATATGAGTGATTAAAGCTTTTACTAATGAAAACAAAATGGTAACATTAATATTTTAATATAATTCAAAATTAAATAAAGAGTTTACCCGACTTGACATTCTAAACTAATTCTAATAATAGTCATTATGTTCTTATTTCCGAAATAAATTTGAGAGTATTTGAATTAGACCAGTTTTCCCCTGAAACTGCTCTTGCAAAACTATGGTATGTTCCAGATACCTGTCCTGATTGTCCTGTCTCTCTTTGGCCTCACAGCCATATAAAAGCAGTCTCCTTGCTTCACTCTGACAACCCGCCCGAGGATTTCTTACACTTTATTCCATCCAACATAAAAGATAGCCATCTCTTACTTTGCCAAATCAAAGTCTGACCTAGATCCTTATCTGGAGCAGAGTGGAGGCTGGAGCTAGTATGCAGCTTCCCAGGAAATAGCAAGCGGCAGCTTTTCCTTATCCATTTGGCTATTCAGGCCCCGCTAGTGACACGCCGATACTGCAGTGAGGCTCTCTGACGCGATGCCCGGTGCCATCCGGACCCAGGCTGTCCCTGGGCACCAGGCGCGCGGTTCCGACGGTGACACCCACGTGCCGTGGGAGCTGGGGGCTGCCCTCCCTGTGCCCTGCCCAGGCTTCTGCTCCCGGGAGTCAAAGCCATCTCAGGCCCAGGAGAGGAGCAGAGCGGCGTCACAGAGCCCCAGGCGAACAGGACAGTACCCTAAAATGGGCCCTAACGATAGGAACTATGAACAACCCAGCTAATACGCTGTACAACACCCTGAGCATAACACGCAAGTATTGAGAGTGCCGTGGAATATTCAGTATAGAAAGAATTAGAGGAAAATATCTGTAGTACATTCTCCTTGAGACTCTGTGAGGAGTTAAGTCAGTCCTGCAGCAACTTTCAGAGAAGTCGTGTCTGCCCACTGCGTGATGGGCTCCCGTCAGAGAAGGCAGTTACAGGCACTACGGTTCAGGGAATAGCACTTATTTTCAGAAAGGCTGCCAAAGAGCATAGATGGTTATTCCAATCAGATAGAAAGGGCAGGGAAATGTTTAATGAATTAAAAATATTCTTTTGTTGAAAAGAAGTTTGTATGTAAGGACTGTATGGGTGGCTAGGGAGAAAAAAAATGGAAGCACCAGTTTAAAAGGAAAACAGCATGTTTTATCTTTCCGAGCCTGGCATGGCTGTGGCACGAACAATGTCTTACATATGTGAAAACCAAAAGGTGTTTGTGGCATTTCTTTTCCAACATTGCAGAAAATCAAACAGTCTTCCCCTCTATACCTGAGACTTCACATCATTTAGCTTTCAGACTTGTTATGGCTGCTAAGAGCATGAAAAAGTGAAACATGACGGAAAGCACAAGGTTATGTCAAATGACGAGCATCGTCACTGAGGTGAGCAGAGTTTACTAGCACATCCCATCTGACAGCACCAGGCTGAGAAGAACCTGGCTCTGAATGACGCAGAATGCAGTTGATTATGAATCTAGGATACACACTGCGATCAAGGAAAAGATGAGTGAGATGATAAAATAGATGCACAGTGTATGCATATGTCCATACAGTGTGAAACGGTTGTTCAGGTAAGGCATACTTGAAAAAAGTGCCCCATGTGCTCCACCTGTAGGACATCACGAAACCAGCATTTCCACGCTTAGGCAGCATATACCAGAAAATGCCTGCCACAGAGGAAAGGCTGGCACACTCAGGGAACAGGCAGCGTTAACAACAGCATCTGCTGTGTCCCTCTGGAAGAAAAACTTCCTACTATTTTTGCCAGACGCCCAAGTTACATGCTATATGGCAACAGGCTGTTGCTCATAGACTGGCATAGACATGGCAGAGAACAACATAGCCACCGCTCTTGGCAGCATTCCAGAGCAAGATTTTCACAAGGATTAACTGTTCTTGAACAATTTCTCCAATATAAGAGGTACAAATATTCTTTTCTTCCCAATCAGACATGCAGGTCTTTCTTGTACAAACTCTGTGGCCAGCAAAAGGAAAATCTTGCCCTCCAGTTATGCAAAAAGCCTTCAATAACCCTGTGGTCGAGTCTGATGGAGGGCAGGACTGTGTTGCACAGGGCAGCCTTCTCTCCAGCACTTCAGCCCGGCAAAGTAAAAATCATTGGCCCGTTCCTGCTCTTTCACGGCTTGGCTTTTGAGTTCATTCTCCAGATAATTAGCCTGGAAGAATTCAGAGCAAGTCCTTTCCTTCCTGATGCAGCACTAAGTATTTATGGCAGCAAGCAGGCTCTGCCTCTGGCAAGCATGGTCCCTCCACTCAAGACCCACTTATTGAAGAAACAACAGGAGGAGCAACAGTGGGTGAATTTGTTGGGAAGGTTTCGTTCAAGCCCCATTGGTACTAGAGACACCACTGCTGCACTGAACTAGCTCACTTTCATGTGGTGACTTCTGGTATTACCCTTTTCAGCCTGCGAACAGCCTTTGCCTTTCTTCAGCAGCTCTTTCCCCTTCCCTCTTACACTGTTCTTTAGCTTTTCATCTGCCTCCTGGGAGAAGGGGGTATTACTGACCTGCTCTTCTGCTCACTTGCAGCCTGCAGTTCAGCAGTTCTTGGCCTAACAAACAGCTCTATCATCCTTACTTATACTGGGAAACTCAAATTCAGGCAAATGCTTTTTTGCAGGTAATTTCAGACAGTAAATCTTGCCTCTTCTCAGTACCACAAAGAAACCAATGGGTTTGGACTTGGGTGCTCCCTCAGCATACCTACACTCAGGAGGTAAATCTGTACCGGAGATCTTGTTCTTCTCTAAGGAACCAGTAGCCATAGTTGAACAGGTCCCAAGCTCACAATCGATACTGGTGATGCTCTGGCAGGAAACCAACTGACGTTTCTGGCCTCTTTGTTTAAAAGACTCACGTTGTCATCTGTGGTGGCAAGTAAAGGAGCTGGCAACTCCCAGACCAGCAGTCTGGTCTGGAACAGTGATTCACAAGTGTCATAATTTCTATCATTCCTACTTCCAAGTATGGTAGTGCTTAGTTTTTTGTCATTCACACCTCAATTTTGCATCAGACCTTTGTCCCCTGGCTTGTGCTTCTAAGAATTCATATAAACATCACATATGCACTCCTTTCCATCAGAGATTTTTATGAATAGCTGCCATAATAAGCTGATATGAATCTCTAAATTTTTCTTGTAATTTGATTTCATGTTGATGTGGGTATCAAAGCTCTAACACATCAAAGCGAATACAGGTAAGCCTGGCTCTTGTTCAAACATCAGAAAACAGCATGTCTCCAGGATAACTCATCTTGGGGGCATCAGACTCATGCCTCAAAATGGATGTTCTGACTTGCTGTATGATCTGGCCATTAAGTTCTCAACATACTTAGCAACATCTGATGAAGTTGCTTATATTAGTATTGCAACGTTGTTGATAAGAAAGCAGCCTTGGGCTTCTCTGCCCTGCTGGATGGAGTAACTCTGACAAAGGGTGGCTTCCAAAATCCCACCCCTGATCAGACCATATCT
>VYZV01044532.1:44486-124083 GCA_013401275.1 Pandion haliaetus | reverse complement strand
GAAGACCATGGTGAGGCAGGCTGTCCCCCTGCAGCCCAGGGAGGTCCACGGTGGAGCAGGTGGATGCCCAAAGGAGGCTGTGACCCCACGGGAAAACCACGCCGGGGCAGGCTCCTGGCAGGACCTGTGGACCCATGGAGAGAGGAGCCCACGCTGGAGCAGGTTTTCTGGCAGGACTTGTGACCCCGCGGGGGACCCACGCTGGAGCAGTTTGCTCCTGAAGGACTGCACGCCGTGGAAGGGACCCACGCTGGAGCAGTTCGTGAAGAACTGCCGCCTGTGGGAAGGACCCACGTTGGAGAAGGTCGTGGAGAACTGTCTCCCGTGGGAGGGACCCCACGCTGGAGCAGGGGATGAGTGTGATGAGTCCTGCCCCTGAGGAGGGTGAAGCGGCAGGAACAACGTGTGATGAACTGACCGTAACCCCCATTCCCCGTCCCCCTGCGCCACTGGGGGGGTAGGTGGAGAATCCGGGAGTGAAGTTGTGCCCGTGAAGAAGGGAGGGGTGGAGGGAAGGTGTTTTGAGATCTGATTTTACTTCTCATTACCCTACTCTGGTTGATTGGCAATAAATTAAGTTCATTCTTCCCCAAGTCGAGTCTGTTTTGCCCGTGACGGTAATCGGTTAAGTGATCTCTCCGTGTCCTTATCTCAACCCGGGAGCCCTTTGTTATAGTTTCTCTCCCCTGTCCAGCTGAAGGGGGGGGGCGATAGAACGGCTTTGGTGGGCACCTGGCACCCAGCCAGGGGCAACCCATCACACATCTAAACTGCCATGTGGATATTGTCCCCCATCACTTGCATCTGCAAATATGGCACCTTTCTATTCTGTCTCTTTGAGTCGTTATCAGTTGTTTGCCTGCTTACGTCACCTGTGAACATGCGTGTTAGCAGTGCCCGCGGCTCTGTGTGGACTGCAATGCTCTTTATGAGGCTGGGTATTGAATGGGTAGTTGGCCTGTGCCCTATTCCACTCAGCAGTGGCTCTGCTGCCAGCAGCACCTGAGCCCATGAAGCTGAGGCAGGTAGCTTCTCCAAAGCCTTACAAAGCTGAAGGGACATGGTAGAGACAGTGGAGCATCCCTGCGGAGGTAGGAGAAACGGTCCCTATCCTGCAACATATTTCACATGGAACTTAACAGGGCCAAGCTTGTGAACAGCTGTTATTCGAGTGTGACATTTTGTTTAAGACAAATAATCTGGGAAGGTAGTGTAAAGATGTGTTCTCCTGCCCTTTCAGCATGGACACAAAAAATTGATGCTGAGGTAGTATCAGCATGTGTGGGCTTTGATCTGCTGATGTATTATCGCACTTGAGAAAGACTGTGCTATTTCACATGGCACTGAGATAGTAAACAAGCAATTCAATGGTTTCATAGGTCTAAACTTCAAAAAAGTTGATTCCAAAATAAAAAGGTGCAGTTGCATGTATATAGTTCAAATATTTATTTGAAATATTAATTTGCAAAAATCTCCCATTAAGTTTCTATTTTGAATGGTTTAATAACTTCCTATTAAAGGGCAATTTATTCTTTAATAACTTTCCATGAAGAATTGTATATAATCCACTACTAATAAAGTGTTACCAGATAATGCCTTAGACAGTAGTTGTAATCTTTCTCCCTTTTAAAAGTGTCTTTTGAATAAAGTTTTGAGTTGCAATAAAGAACTATAAAGCACTATGTTATAATCAAGCACAGTGAATTTTTTATGCGTGTGTGGAATTCTAAGAATGCTGCCATTGTACTAATTACATCCTGCTCGTGTGTGTGATCTCACTTGGAATCTAAACAGCATAGGGAGCTCAAAAAAGCACTTGCTGTGTGGCTGGCAAACAAACAGGGGACAACACATAGGTAAGGAGCTGAGCCACAGGAACACCTTGACTCTGAAAAAATGTAATGTTCCATTGAACCTGAAAAAACCCCGAACTTTTTAAATGTGGCACTTAACAGAGCTCGCCGTGAAACCCAGCACAAACGCTTTCTCCTGTACAGAAAATATTTTCCTTTCTTCTAATACTTCCATGGCATAACTCTTTCTTCCCTGGATTCTGGTGAAACTTGGAATGGTTTTCAGTCAGTTTTCAGCCCTAGTTATTTGTGAGCTCGGTTCAAGGCTAGGGGAGAACTAATGTCATTCAGACAATGAGAGAGAGAGCACACACTAAGAAGAGGTTGGTTCTTAAAATAACTGCATGTTCAGCACGTCAATGAAAACTGAGATTACAGCCACAAACCCCATCTCCAAACTCCCCTCCTCTCTTGCCATTCTCAGCATCCTCAGAGCAGAGCCATAAAAGAAACCCCCTATGGGAAAAAAAATTGCCTGTGGCCTGACGTGTTCTTTTTTCTGCTCTCTACTGAGCATCCATGCAGTGGGAGCTGGTTGGGCACAGAGGCACAAGGCTTTCCTCTGGATCTAGTTACCCTCTGTACATCAGGTTTGCCGCTGAATTTTTCAGTCTGTCCAGTCAGCTCAGTTATTAGTGTTTCATACTTTGGTTGCTATAGCAATGATGTCTGTTATGATCAAAGTCTGTAGGATATTTAATGTAATCACCATCCGAAAGCTGAAAGAAATGTTATGGGAAGGATTAGTTGAGTTTCAGGGAACTGAATTAGAAACACAATTTTAATTGATACTCGGTAGTATTTTGGCATCTAGATCCTAGAAGCCCTCTGGAAATCCTAGACCAGGCCAGTGGGTGATCCACCATTTCAGCACTGTGCTCAGTAATTTTATCCTCAAACAATTTTAGTTAGGGACACTCCCAACATCTATCTCACAAATTACCTATGGAGTCACATCCCCTGCAGCACTGGTAGGATATTGTATCATGCATCTTTTTTAGCTTATGACTGGAAAAGATAAGATCTGAAAAGAATTTGGTGGTGAGGTAGGTGATGAAATTCTGCTGCTGTGTTTGAATACATCAGGCAAGAATTGTTTTGAGTCCTGAATATGTATTCAGTTTCCACAGGCTTCTAGGTGACCATCTTTTGTGGAGGGAGTACAAGCATTGCTATGCACATAGAAGACAGTAACTATCAATAATCCAACGACACCTGAAAAATCAGGAAATACATTATTCCAAAATCGTAAATGGACTAAGAGCCATTCATATCTTTAACATTAGATGACAGAGAATGTGATGTTGCCTGTGTCGTCTCAAGTTTTATTTGTGTGCCTAGGTAAATACAACTTAAATGAGCTCTTTAAAGGTGCATATCAGTCTCTGCTACTCTTTGCACTGAAGGCATGAAAACAGTTACTCAGCAGCAAGGAGAAGGGGAAAGGAGACCACTGCAGTTTCGACCTTTCTCCAGCTCCGTGGGTATGATCTGGAAAAGGGCATATTTTTATTTAACCCACAGCACTGAGCATTGTCCCTTAGGTGTTCAGTGCAGATGTGAACACAGGCAGCTGCTTAGATTGATATGCAGAATAAATGGAGTTTAGCCACCACATATGATAAACTGTGGGAAAGGTAGCTAGAGGTTGGGATGCTCTTCAGAGCAGTGTGCTTTATGGAAATGAGGATACCGTGCGGTGATTCCCTGTAAGGCCCAGCAGGCCAAAATATGGGGAAGCAGGTAACAAGGGTAGGTCCTAATGAGACAGGCATAGCTTGCACAGCTCGCTCTATCTCTTGCTGAGGCACAAGTGGTAGAAAATGGACATGCTAGGATCTGCCTGCTGGCTCCCAAGCTGGGAGAAAGGTAACCACAAAATACAGAAACAGAGAGTGGAAAAAATTATCCTGTGCTTTTAATGCACCTACATCAAACACATCGGGGAAGCAAAGTTCCAACACCGGAAAGCGGAGAGCACTATTTTCTGATCATCATTTTCTGATGGCTTGTCTGTTCGCAGCTGAGTCAGACCTGCCTGTTCACTCTTGCATGGAGAGCTACCTGCCAGAGGCCAGGAGGAACTGGCAGATTATCTTGACATCTTGCACCGGGGCAGACTGTTATCTGAACATGGACCAGGACTTTGCTTTGTGGAAAGGATCCTGCCTGGGGAAATCTTGCAGTGGGGCAGCACAGCTGGTATAACAGCTTCCCTACCATACCCCCCCCCCCCCGTAAAGAGTGTGGATTCAGGTCTCATGTCTGAAACGTTCCTTTCTTGTCCCTTTTATGTTACCATGCATCTATATTTCTACGCAGGGGCATTATCCCTTCTTCCGTTTTACCTTTCAATAAAGCAAACCAAACAAAGAGATATCAAGCCCCTGAACATCAATGGGGAGAATACACGCGTATTCTTGGGCTGTCCAGACTATAGACCTAACATCCTGAGATGCAGCAAACACAGCTTCCCTATTGTCCGGGCTACCCCAGCTGAGCTGAAAGGAATGGCCCAGGGGCGGGGGAGAGGAGGATCAGCTGTGGGCCTGATCCCAGCTGCATCCAACCAGCTTTGTTACAGGCAACAAAGAGCAGAAGAAAAGACTTTTGTCCTTTACTGCAAGAGCGACCAACCTCCGTCTCATTGGCAGGGGTGACGATTAACCGGAGAGGATTCATTTATTGTTTGGCACTCGAGATCTCCCAGCAGTAGTCCACTCCAGCGTGCTAAAATAATGGGCGGCGCCTTGTTTTTGTAAATGACTCAGTCTGGCTTTGTCTCTTTCTGTGCCAGACTGCACAGCCTGGAAGAGCTGGTTGGCAGTGGTGGAGAGATCTCACTGAGAGATGGCTATGGAAAAAAGATAGAGAAAACGTGTGAAAAACATTGCCACGACAGGCTGAAGAGTGAAGCGAGGTCTCCTTCCAGTGAACCTGGAATAAGCAAACAGTGCTGGGTTGACAAGCGTTTCGCGAGGGCTCCAGCACCCCATCTAGAAAACCTCTTCTGGGAGGACAGGCAACGTAGGCTACTTATGATAGGACCTACAGCCTGGAGTGAGTTTTATGGACGAACTCTTGACCCCTGCAAAAGGGCATAACATGAGAGCAAAACCAACACCACTGCAGCGGTCTGTGCACTTTCCTGTAAGAGCAAGAACTTCCCACTGGCTCAGCTGGGGAAGAATGAATCCCATTCAGGGACGGAGGCTCGTACCACGGAGGCCTGCCACCAGACACCCCTTCCTGATGCTAATCCTATTCTTCTGCTGCGGATCAAGTAATTTTTGTGTGAGTATTTTTCCTTGGCTAAAGAAAAAAGATATTTAACCACAACAAACCTGCTGCCAGCAAATGTCAATCTTAGCTTCTTGGGTCTGTATTATAAGCACCAGCTACCAATTTCTGACTGTCATTTACTTTTTACTGCAGAGGTACCTCACACATTGACACAGATCTCCTGGCAGTGCCGGCGCTTTGCCATCCTCCTGAAAGCAAGCATGTGCAGTCCTCCAAGACATGAAAGAAACTTAATTAGGTTTAGTGCTAGAAGGCACTGCCAGCAATGTTTCAAATGTTCTCTTGCAACACTTACTCGGGAGCGCAGGAAAATTCTCCTTGCAAAGAAATATTTTCAGTAGTTTGGAGAGAAGAGAAATCCAGCCTTGTAGGATTTAAACCTTGCTTGATTACCAGCCTGCCCCTACTCCAAACACTTAAAAAACCCTCCTCCACATTCAGGCAACTCAGTCATTCTAACAGAGCTGGAGAGGGACAGCATCCTCATTGCACACCGATAAACCAGTGAAGGCAAGAGAGCCACGCATCCTTATTAAGCAAAACTTTGAAATATGCTTTTTAAAAATCTTCTTGCAACAATTCCAACAAGCCAAATGTTTTATGCTTTGTTATTAATTTTTCTTAAATTAAATGGATGCTAGTAAACCCGTGGCCTGGACCTGACCTTCCATGGCAGTAGACAACAGCACCAAATGTGGATTTATTGCCCTGATACCAACCCCTCGGCTACCACCACCCACCAGTGAGTCCCCATGTTCAGCCTCAGACAACATAGGACTTGGCATTTTCTGAGGTGCTTGACCTTCACCAGCACAGCTCTGCAGCTTCCACCCACGGCTGTTCCGAGGGGAAGATGTTCCAGCGATGTGGGCTGCCCAGGGGCAGGGAATCTGAGCAGCTCCAACTCATTGCAAGCTCCCCCAGTGACCTGCATCTGATCAGACACTTGTCTGATCATTATCGGTTTGATTGAACCACTGCTGAGAAATGCAATCACCATTGCTTATCCTTGAAAATATCATTGTTTGTTCCATGATCCATTTCCTCCACAATTCTGCTTTGAATTTTTTCATGAAAATTTTTCATTTTTCAATAGCTCTTTGATCCCTAACCTCCTACTTAGTAGCTCATAGTTTGAAAATGCTATACTGAAGCAAAACTCATCATGAAAAAAGAAAAAAATGCAGCCCTGACACTAAAAAAGAAAAAAGATACCCTGACGTTTCCACCACTCTCGCACTGTTTAGCGATGCCAATAACTCAGAAACAGCAGAGGGCTGTGAATTAATTTTGCTAAACAAGAGGGCAAAATTTGTAAGACCTAACAGTATAAACAATAATTTATCAGAAAAGAGTGTAATCGCCAAATGGCTATTATGTCCTAAAGCACCCATTTTGCACATTGCAAATACTAGGAGAGCCCACAGTCTGGACACCACTATTGCCTGTCCTGCTGAAAAGAGCTTGCTACTGCCACACACTCTTTACTAAGACTCTGGCTGTTTCTCCCTATTTCTGGTAATGATCTAGAAAAGATAAAGAGCAAGCTAGTTCCAGTCGGGTTAAATTAAGTTGGGAGCACTGAAAACAATGAGGACACCAAAAAGAAGTGGGAACCAAGAAGCAAGGAGTAGAACTTCTGTAAGTCTGTCCCGGTAAAAGGGCTCCCTTGTCTTTGTTGTCTTGGTGGCAGCATCCTGGGAGCTCAGTCCAGCCTGATGGTAGAGGAATGACTCGAAACAGTACTGGCCAAAGAACAGTATAAAGTAAGGACACAACAATCATGGCAGCAGAGCAAGCAACATAAGTGTGGGAAAACTTCTGCCACAAAAACCTGGTTATCACCTTTTATTCTGGAGAAAAAAAAAGTTCTTTGCAGCTCACTTTAATTCCCAGGGATCCTGAATTTGAGTTTATTGTTCAGAACTTTCTTTCTTGGCTTCTATCCCTTTGCCTTATTACCCTAGGGCAGCTTTTCTTTTTGATAATGAAACATCATCTTAGCCCGAAGTTCCCTGTGAGCTACTCCTGGATTTCTCTCTGTATTCTTGTTTCTATTCCTTGTTGCCTGGTTAACTTCCTGTCTTTTGTAGAGTGGGTGGAAGCCGTCTGACAGTAGAGACAGAAAAGTAGCAACGGGGAGGTGGGGGGAGAAGCAAGGAGCAAAGTTTATTTTTAGAACAATCTGGATGATTACAGTCTCTATTCTGAGTTTGCAAGCTCAAGGCAGCCAGACCTCCTTTCAACACCTGCATGCCCTGGACAGCACCTGATTTCAGCAAGATGCTTTTGACAGCAAAAGAGAAAAAAAAATCTAAAATGGGCTTTGAAAGAGGTGGCTGAGTGAATAGTAACTCATATTTGGGGCTCCTGATGCTGAGTGACTTTGGGCAATTTATTTACCTCTTCTTCACCTCATCAATGCACTTCAAAGCAGCATCGTGGTTGGAGGTTATGCTGTCCTCACACAGGAGTTGTTATTGTTAATTGGATTATTGCATTCCATATTTGCCATTGTTTCTGCAGTACAGATTCCCATCTACGTTAAGACTCGTTCACCCAATGGCCTTACTAAATTTAAGAAATCAGATTGTATTAGTTATACATTAATTGAAATAACGCATTAGAAACCATTTCAGTTATCACCTGAACAGAGTGGGAGGGGGACCCCAGGGGCAGCACGTCCCCATGCGATGCATGACGCGCAGGTGGCAGCACGCTCCTCCGGCATCCACCTTAGGTGGGGTTTGCCCATGTACTGGTCCCACTCCCATGAGTGGGTCTGTTTTCCTGGGTGCTCGCCCGCTTGCTGGCTGGTGATGGAAGGATGGTTCCCTTGCTCGCCAGGCACCTCCCCACGGCAGCCCATGCTCCCTCCTGTTGCCAAGAAAAACAGCGTTTCACCAACTTTCTGAATTTTGTTTTATTTTTGCTCTGAGTGTCCTCCACATACTCATTAGTTCAAGCCTTAGAATGAGCTGAAAATGAGTTACAGATGGGCACTGAGCACAACAGAATGCTACTATTTGTTCAAGACCCTTTATATGTATGTCTCTCACCCAAAATGCAAAACATAGCAAGAGCTGGCAAGAGACAGCCAGTCTCTATGGCTCAATTAAAAATAGAATGAAAAATACATTAATAGCATTAGATACATATATTTGTAGCTGTTTTTTAGAAAACCAGTCTTGAAAGGGAAGATGCCAAGTGCAGAAACAAATCACCAAGCAGAGAGGAGAGGCTGGATTTGCTGCTGTGTCAGCTGAGCAGCCAGCACACACTGCAACATTAAACACGCTGTCTCAGTAGCGTGTCCTTCTTGCTTTTCTTGGCCCAGCCCCTCAAATCCCTGCCACGCCATGCATCGCACAGTGATATCCAAAGGGGGCGGTGACTCATGTCTCACTGTGCCTCTATGCATCAGCACTACAAGGACCTGCGCTACCGTGACCTAGATATCATCACCTCCCTGTAGAAACTTGGTTCCTGGGTTCCAGCAGTGGCGTGGCATTAGCAGCACGGCACTCACACATGTGGATGCAGTGACGTGACTGCGGGACCTGAAGGATTTCCCCCAGGAATCAGATAGCAGGCACAGTTGCCTTTCGCTAATTAGGCACGGTCATAGTTTCTAGACGTCATGAACAACTTTGTGCGGAACAGAGTCTGGAGGCCCCAGCCCCCGCAAAAGCCCTGGCACCACCTGCAGCCCTCACGGCTAGTTGTGAAATCTGTCGCCTGTCCCCTGTGTCCCCTTAGCACAGCTTTACACACAGTGGCATTGTCCAGTGCAGTACAGGCAGAGGGAAGGTCCTCTTCTTAGAAGAAGATGGAGTGGAACGGAATGGAACAGAATGGAACGGAATAGAATAGAATAGAATAGAATAGAATAGAATAGAATAGAATAAAACAGAAAAGAATAGAATAGAACAGAACAGAATATTTCTGTTGGAAGGGACCTACAATGCTCCCGTAGTCCCACTGCCTGGCCACTTCAGGGATGCCCAAAAGTTGAAGCATGATATTAAGAGCATTGTCCAAATGCCTCTTAAACACTGACAGGCGTGGGGCATCAACCACTTCTCTAGGAAGGCTGTTCCAGTGTTTGACCACCCTCTTGGGAAAGAAATGTTTCCCAATATCTAGCCTGAACCTCCCTTGACTCAACATTGAACCATTCCCACGTGTCCTGTCCCTGGACCCCAGGGAGAAGAAAGAGCTCAGCACCTCCCTCTCCACATCCGCTCCTCAAGAAGCTGGAAGAGCAATGTGGTCATCCCTCAGCAAAGTTCGGTATCTTCCTTTGGAACAGATAGCCACAAAAATCATATAGGAAATCAAAAGGAGAATTAAATGACATAACCCAGGATTCTATTGCAACTGCAGTTTACAGCCTTGAGGGCTGGCATAAGTGAAATCACATTTTTAACCAGGCATATGTTTTATGCATTTTCTCTGAAGCAAGGTGGGGCAAACAACACACTCAGACACCTGTTACATGACAGGAGGAGTAAGGAGAAAGTGGGTGCTGTCTGTTCTCCTGCAGGAGTAAAACATTTTGTCTCTTTCTACTTTCAGTATCAATGCTTGCCTCTCTCTAAGCCTTCTGTTGTGGTAAGACAAAACTAGACTTTTGACCGCAGCCAGAAGAATGCTATAAAAATAACAGTTATGGAATCCATTGCCCATTCAAATGTAAACATTAGAGCATCCGTCACTGTGACAGGCCTGAATGTTGTACCTGCGGTAAGTGAACGTAACTTATCACAAGGAGGCATCTCCTAAGAGATACTGCTTCTGACAGTCCAGTCATGTCCCAGTGTCTGAACTAGCATTTGAAAAAATTGATGGGGTTTTCTTCTTTCTGTGGCCACGTCTTGCTCACAAGGTCTCTTCTAAAGGTATTGGCAAGAATAACTTGTGGCTGTTATCAAAGGATGGACGTGACCCAAGATTTCGCTATCCAACATAATTTCTACAGTTGGTATCATAATTTAAAGAACTATAACCGAGATCAGAGTCTGGGTGAAGCACATGAACTTGGGTGAATTCATGCAGCAGTCCCATGTGTATAGAGTACTCAGTAAATACACAGTATTCTGTTTTATGCAGCTGCAGACAGTAAAGTGTAGATAGCAGCCCAGCAAATAGATTTTGCAGCTTGTCTTTTCCATGACACTTTGTTAAATACATTATTGCTTCATCATCGCTTGCGGTTTATTTTGGCAAGCCCACAACATCACATTTCTCAAAGTCTTCTGTACCTTAATAAATCCAAGCACATTTGGAACAGAGAAGGGAAGAAACTAGATGCATTGTGCACAACTGGTAACAGTTTCCTGCCACGCCTGATTAACGGAGTAAAAACAAAACTCAGCTTCTGTTGGAAGAGGTCCCATCTAAGGTATAGGTTGTGTAAATTGCCCTTAAGGAAAAGAGGAAAAAGGATGCTTGCTTTGGGGGATTGTTGTGGGGTTTTTTTTAAGGTTTGGTTTGGTTTTTTTTTTCAACAGTTAGATTCTACTATGAGGGAGGAGAGGAGGGACTCCTGCCAAGCAGGACTGGGACGCTGGTTCTGCTACTACATTTCCTGCCAGCACACCTCTTCCGCAAGCAGAAGTGAATATCCTAGTGCATATGATGTGTACATCCTTCTGTGCAGAGTCCATGGACTGCACAGGGTCCGCACTGATGTGGTGCAGTGGTACAAAGGATAGGTGGTAAGACACAGTATTTAGCAATGGGGGAACTACCTCTTTACCAGTCTAAACATGATTCCAGACAGGAAAATTCCCACCTCCTACCCCCCTTTATTTCATCACGCTTGGTTAAATGATGTCATGAAACCCAATCACACAATTGTGCCCATTTATGTGCCAACCACTGCCTCTGCTCTACACAAGAATTTCAAAGAAAAACTATTTGAGTTAAAGTAGCCAATTCTCTGTTGTTCCCCCTTTTTTCAGAACAGAGTTAAAAACCAATTTTTATTCATGCAGCAGGTTACTTTCCTTTCATTCTGGCAGCTACTCGTTAGTACAATGCTCTTAAAATAGTACATTGGAAAACATCTTTTAAGTCTTGCAGTGTATAGTTAGTGTTGTTGATAGCAATTGGCAACTGTGTCATTTTACACAAGGTTGTTATCCTCCCTCATTAGTATCTGTAAATATTTCCTTTCCTACCAAGGCAGCTTCAGTTTGCCACCACAATCAGAGCCAAATACAGACAGAGGAATTGGTACCTTCATGTACATTTGTGAATTCCTTTGGATCCAGTTATAAGATGCACTTGAAAAGCCAAGAAATTAAGTGACTTCCTATAGATTTCCTTTGATATAGTCTGTCTTCTGTTCCTATAGCTCTTGATTCTTGTTGCTGAACTGCTTTAAGATGTTTGCAGAAATTGCTGCTGTGCTCATGGATGTGTAAAGTTTCTTCCTCCAGCTGTCATTCAGGAAGCAAACACCTTATGCCTATGAAATGTTGGCCGGCACAGTTGTTCCATTTCTTCAAGAACCACTGCTGACTGCAACTAAACCTTGAGAAACTTGTGAAGTTGAATAGTTAGTGATGCGTACAAATGCTCTATCAGGTCTGGGTTTTTTAATATCTTTACAGGAAATATACAGGAATTTGGAGAATTGGAGCACCTAAGACTAGGAGCTAGATGCTTCCTGGACACTCCTCGAAGACATGCTCGGCTCGCTGGTAAAGGAACCCATCTTGGTGTTGTAGGTGGGAAGGACTGCAAACTGTATTCCAGAGGGAGAGATGCTGAACATGTAATTTTAATATACAAATGATGAAAGAAAAGAAGGAAAGAAGAACCTTATTTTGCTTCTAGCCATAATGGACATATCGTAACCTTATGCTCTTTCCATAGCACTTCGGCAGATTTCCTTATAGCCCTTTTCATGGCACATTTCAGAATACAGCTGGAATCTGCAGGCCAGAGCAATATCAAGCAGGACAGTTAGAGACATTCCCACAGATTGTTTCAGCTTGAGAAGATACTGCTTTGTGATCATAGCAGCTGGAAGTATCAGGAGCTGAACTGTGGCAGGGAGAAGAACAGTGTTGTAGTTACATGCATGAAGTATAAAGTTTTATAAAGTCTTCAATGTATGTGCCTTGTCAGAATTTACAATAATTTAAGGTGCTTATTATTCCTTCAGGCATGGAACTCATAAATACTACTCAGTGCTATTTGTCATTGGCTTCTCTGTCATGCATAAAGTAAAATTAAATACTTATCTCTATATCGTTAACGTATTAAACATTAGGATTTATGGGGTTTGAGATCTTACTCGCACTGAGAACATTAACTTCCTGATGAAAGATCTAAATGCAAATAGAAGGAACGCCAAAATACCCTGGAATATAATTAAGGATACTGAGGTGCGAAGAAGCCCCGGGCACAGGAATGTGCAGTTTTCTTATTTCCACTTTCATGGTGGGCTAGTTTTCTTTGTTCCACATTTCTATCCGCTGGCCCAGTGTGCCACCGTGTTTCTTTGTAACCAGTCATCAGGTGAAGAAAATGTAAGTGCATTCCTATATGGATTATCAGAGAAAAATTGTTCCCGGCTTAAAACATATCTGTGCTATCTGTGCTGGGAAACAGCAACTCAGTGGTGTCTAGAAGATTAAAAAAAATCATAGATGACTCTTTCATATGAAGAAAAATTCTCTTGGTAGCTTTACTTGATTTGTTGCTACTGTTGCTATTCAAGGGTTCCTGCAAACATGCGTTGAATAAGGGCAACTTTTAAACAAATCTCTATTTCTGCAGCATAATAGAAGTGATTTCTGTGCTGTTGAAGAGCTCTAACTAAATCTACATGCTATTTTGTCCATCCAGTGCAGAATAATCACAGGTGCTCACCCTATTCCTATCTCAGCAAACACAGATATATAATGTAAAAATTTGAGCCACAGCTGATCAAAAAATTAAAAAAAAAATAAAGAAGTACCTTCCAATGAGTAATTTTCTGTCAAAAAGCCACAGAGACGTGTCTCTGGCAAGCTAAAAGGACATAGGAGTTCCCAATATTTTGGAAGACTAGGAGCTACTAAAAATCTTTCAGAAGTTGGGGGAAAAAATTCCAAGTGTTTCTACAAATGGTGCTACAGTGTGCACCATTTCTGCCCTTAAGAGTAACATTTCCCTGGCTTGATTGGTCATTCTGTTAAGGACAATGAAGGACACAGATTTCCAGTTTGTTTCTCATCAAGTCTGCATCTTTTCTGAAGAAATCTGAATGTGATGATCCGTTAAGAAAAGTTTACAGCTCCTACTGTATATTTCCATTCTGTCACAACAAAATGTTCTCAGTGGAGTCTTCGAGTAAAATTTTGTTTTCAGCAACATCTGTTATTATTATTAGAACAAGAAATGCTCCCACTCCTGGTGCCACAATGTTATAATATGGGATATGTTCCTGCATATCCGAATTTTTAAAAAATAATCAGGACAGTTTTGTTTCTTAAGAAATTGCCATTATTATTGTGGCTTCAGTTTGGTTTTTTTTTTCTCACTGGTGATGTATGCAAATGATTAAAAAGTAGACTGTTTTCCCTTTGGATGAACCATGCTAGAAGGACTCTGCAGTTTTCATTTGCCCTCCCCATACATTTTCAGTGAATAAAGCCACCTAGCCAACAATCCTTTTAAAAATCCACTTTTGTTAAAGATTTTTCACATCAAACTTGATTTCGGTATCAAAGGCTCCCCACCTAAACACAATTCTGTTACTTTTTTCCCTGTATCTGCTAACAATTTCTATAATGCTTGCATACATACAGGCAAACACACACATTTGAATTTTGCAAACATAGTCTTAAATGGTGCTGAAAGTCTTGCTACCTAAAACCCATAAGGAGTTACTAAAAGTAATTTTTAACTTTTTCCATTTCTCTACTTTCATGAATTTGATTAAGTTAATGGATTTATGTAAGCACTGACTTTGATCCTATGGTTTTAAACAAGGGTGGGAGGGGGTCAGACAATATTGTGCATATATATGATTTTATTCAGTGAATTAATCTTCTTGTGAGAACAAAGTCCTTAAAGTGTGTCTTGGTTTCCCATAATGTCTGTCACTTTTCTGACAGAAGCCATGGGGTGAATTTAAGTCTACACTATTGATGTTCACCAAAGCTGTCCCTCTATAGCATTGTGCAGGCATCTGCCAGGGGGGTTTTATGGACTGGGACTAAGAGACTGCCCTCAGAAGGAGGCTGTGTGCATAATGGTGGCAGAAAATGGCGTTTAACACAATGAAAGTGCCCGTGTCCATCTTGAATAGCATGTGTAAAACATAATGCAGGTGGATGCTGCATTGTGTCATGTCCCAGGCTGGCTTTAGGCATCAGAAAAGACGTGTTTCTTGCATAAAGTTGAGAGTAGAGAACAGATCTGGCACCGCTCACACTCTCACAGTAGGTAAACATTGCAGAAAACTCAAATGAGCTACGACACCCATAGGCGTGAGACCTGAGGCTGCTAGCCTTCAGGGCACCGCAGGCAGATCCAGCTGGTACCACTGCTTAGCCTCTACTCAAATCATGTACTGTCTCCTGTAAATTTCTCCCTGAAGGCCCTATTTAGACAGCCAAAAAACCTTTACACCCTGATGATGCTTCTCTACGCACATACATTTGCTGCTTCACCACAGGAGACCTTCAGAGTCTCCTAGGAGGTTTCAGGAGCAGGCTTTGTCAGGACTCTTGCCTAGGTACGTCTGACAGCCCTGAAGCCACTCTTTTTGGGCTCTTTACAGCTGACGCCAGGCTATGTCCCAGCAGCAACATTGCTGGCCTATTGTAAAACACAGATTGAATTCATTGGCACTGTAACTTCTTGTATCTCATCCCAAAAGACTAAAATAGGTATTTTTTTCAGAAGACATTTTCTACTCTACCTTGTTCTAGCTGATTTAAATGTCCTTAGTGATGTACTCCACCCTTCACTTATGAGACTTTCTCACAGCCCAGCAGAGCTCACTGCCAGCCCAAGGTTTGCCATTATTCATTCCTTCCATCATTCCTGCTTTTACGATCCTAAGTAATTCCTCTCCCACTTGTGTGTAGGCTGTAACGTCTCATCTCTGAGGCCAACTAACTTCTGCCACTTTTCTCATCTCCCTCTTGGCCCATTTTTATTATGTTTTGATTCTTGCTAATATTTGTAACTCTTTCCATTTAAGTACAATTAAGTAATTGTATTAATCACTCTATGAAAAAAAACCAAGTTAATTAGTTCAAACTTCACACTAATTGTTGAAAAACCCGAGCTGATCCTCCCCACTGCTAGTGAGAAGCAGAGAACAGTGATGAAGGTACCACTGCCACTGTTCACCTACTGTACCATTTTTTCTCATGCCATAAGGCTGTTTCCACTTCTGTTCATCTACATTTACTGGTCAATATTGCATTGAGTCAGCACTAGGTCCCTTCAACTAAAACACGCCAGGTACTGGAGTCGCATCATGCCATTTGAATGTCAGCTTCCTCCATGGCCCAGATACACCACTTCGAAAAAGTGGGCAGATGTTATCACTTGCTTTCTCTCAAGGCAGTTAGGAGGAAGGACTTGCATCATTTCATGGTAAGATAAATACCAAAATAGACTTGCTAGATCTGTGCAAAGGACTAGCAAAAACTTTGTGCTGTCCTCCATGACAGAGCAGCAACCAGCTATCACCCAGCATAAACCGCTCGACAGATTGATACGCTTCTCTTTGTCTTGATAAAAGAGCCTTTCACAAAGGTTACTATGCAGTGTTAGGAACTGGTTTATCAGACTGTCAGAGGGGCTCAAAAACTTTTCCCATGTATGGATTTAAAGTATGCTGGCCCTGACTTCAAAATAGCGATTGTTCCCACATAGCTCATCTCTCTCAACTTTCTCCAGATGACATTACCATTGCGTTTGGGACAATCTCTTTAATCAACCCAGTCCCTGCACTGGGGTACCTCCCGAGAGCACTGTCCATGCAGGACCACCAGGCCATACTGTGTGCCACTCCGAGCCTGGCCTGTGACAGGAGTTTCCCAAGGCTGCACTGACCTCCTTGTGATCAGCAAAATGCCTCACTGAAAACCTCACTCTAATCTGTGGAGTTTATGCAGATCAATTTATTGACAAGTCAAATTGTCCTCCTGCTCCAAGCTTTTGTTGCAGGTGCACGTGGTGAGGACTGATTTTTTTTTGAGGGGAACAGGACGTAGCTGGCAGCTGACTCCAGCTCCAGTTGGTGTCTGTCTTATTTTCTAGGTTTAGGGAAAACAGCCCTTTTTTCTCTGGTTACTTGTACTGTGCACAGATTAAGGATTTTTATTATATATTAATTACTAAAAGAACTAAAGTGGCATATTCATATGACCAGAGTCACAGATTTGTTTTAAAACTAAAGAATCTTGAAAAATTAATGAATCTGTTATTTGTTTGGAGATTACTTTATAAAACCCAGAATGAATATTAAAATGCCAGCAACGTGATTTTCAGTGTAGCAGTCTTCTCTTTTAAGGAGGTCTTTTCTCATTCTGTGCATTACGGATGTTTAATTGAAAGGTTACACACAGGGTCATCAACAAGGCTCACAATGCCTCTAGCCCTACAATACACTTCACTTCAAAGGGATTGGCTGCATTCCTGAGTCTTGTACCAATAAGCACTAATAACACTGAAAAATGAAAACTGAAACAGATGTCTCCAATAGCATTGATTCTTATTAGCTGTTCACAGCTATTCTTACACCTCTAGGCATAACGAAGCAAAGCCTGCGTGCTGGGTGTGCGGCTGCAGAGGGCCTTGGTAATGCCGTTGGAATGCTCCTCTTTGCTGCTGCTCGCTGCATTCTTGACAGACTGTCTCCATTATAATCTTAAGAAAACTTCTTTAAAATGTCATTTAAAAATGCATCAAATATGTAAACTCTTACTTACTAAGGACAGGATTTGACAGTAACATGTATTTCTTAAAATTAACTGTGAAAAAAGTTATTGAATATACGTTAGAAAGACGGAACTGAACTGCACATTTATCTGTGCCTCGCTGCAGATCCTAGATCTGTTATGACCACCCAGAAAGAGCTTAGGGCAGCTCTGTGGCAAGATAATGGAAGAATGGCAATCAATAGGCAAAAAAAAAAAAGTGTTGTGCATACTACTATGCTGTAAATACCCCAAGCAGACAAGTAATAGACACCAATTCTTTATGCAGTCTATTCAGTGAACAGACGTGAAACTGATGTGGTATAACCCACAAGTGCAATGAGTATCTGTACCCTTGCATACAAAAACAAAGCCTAAAATACATACTTACTTGGGTTTGCAGAGCTTCCTTGCCTGCCTGGTTTTCTAACACATTTTTGCTCTTGAACATCACCTTTCTACTTAGAAAGAAGGGCAGCCATGACAGACATGTAACAATCTAGAGGGAACAGATTTTAACCTAATTTAACACATGGACAATGGAAGCTGCTCCTGCGGAAGAAGGACATAATATTTTTATTCTGAAGGTTGGTAGTGCGAGAACAACTTTCAAAGTGGACCAGCAATCTGTGCGACAACAGGAAAGGGAGAGCTAATGCGGAGATGCTGAGAGGGATGGTATGAGCAAAGCAGTGGGCCGTGCCAAGGTTTGCAGTCCAGCTTGTGCACTCACACAGGTGACAGGGATTTACACCTTTCCATTGTTGGCAGAGTTCTGTATATTCACCACTGAGTTTAGGTTTGAAAAGTTGGGATTGTAGTACACTGCATATTCAGGCCCAAGTGCCCGCTTTCCATGCAGAAGGGCCAATGCAAGGGAAGACTCTATTCTGCTGTGGATCTCTTGGGAACTAGAGCCACCGTCAAAGTGATCATTGAAAAGTTATTGCTCAATACTGTATGAAGCATCGTCCCTCTCCTGCATCTGCCTTCCCTGAAGACCTCCATGTATCTCTGGAGACCATTTTATACCTTTGAAATATTAAGTCCAACTTAATCCAGCATCTGAAGGTGATCCTGAAAACTACCCTCAGCCCTCACCATAACAGCAAAACCGCAAAAGAAAGGAAACGATATCTGTCCTGTACAACTGAGAATAAAAATGCAGTACTGCGCTGAAAGAATCATCCGTGTAATGTTCTGGATTCTGTAAAAATTGCATGCATTAGTCACACTGTGGAAGAAAAGCAGGAATCCGGTGTGAT
The DNA here is from genome assembly GCA_013401275.1 of Pandion haliaetus. Classification (NCBI taxonomy): domain Eukaryota; kingdom Metazoa; phylum Chordata; class Aves; order Accipitriformes; family Pandionidae; genus Pandion; species Pandion haliaetus. The sequence goes on along the minus strand of VYZV01044532.1, from coordinate 105,723 downwards.
ATGTCTGTGGAAACTTTATCCGTGCTGAGAAGATTTCCAGACTAAGTGGAGCTCCTGACTGTCCATCTCAGCCAACAACTGTCCATCTCGACCATTGCATCGTCTTCAAGATACGTCTCTGCTCACTGTCCAATTCGGCATGTTAATTTACGGCACTGAACAAACCCAGCAGCTCTCCCCCATGCATATCCTGACATTAGGGAATTCAGTGCAATCAAATCAAGGTGCTGTTCCTTGCCGGTGATGGTGACTTTTCCAATGCATGCACTGTCTGACTACTCAGCAGTGCATTCTTCCCTCAGATGAAGAATGCTATCACACAACATACCATGTAACCAGACCAATTGTAAAAGTCACTTCTGGAATATTAAGAATGGGCCTGTGATGCCTGCACAGGTCTGCAGGGATTGTTCAGCTTGCTTGAGGGGAGGAGTTCACGGCATTTATTGTACACTGCACCACTCAGAACACATAATTTGACTTTTCAGAGAATACCCCTGAAGGGAAACATCATTCACATGGCAGAAAAGGGAGGGGACATTTTCTATGGAGGTTGTGCACCAATGACAGGCTCAGATACATCAAAACGATCAAAAACACCGCTGCGACAGTTTTCCCACTGCTTGATACTCACTGTTGTGAGGATAAAGGAAAAGGACATCCATTGTAGCTACAAATACATTGCAGCTGCATTTCAACTGTGAAAATATCTTTTTATCTTCAGGGGGAAAACCAGGCTTTTTTTTTGTAGGTGTCCATAGAAATGTGAGCTCGTTGTTCTTGTAGGTTTTACCAGTGGCTTCCAGTTCCATACACAGAAACATTTCTGCCTCTTGAGTGAGTCCACGTGAGAATTCACTGCTCAAAGATGTAGAAAAACAGCGTTCTGCCTGAACTGAGGACAGAAAGGAACTCCAGCATCTTGCATGGCTACCAGCTCCCCTCTGCTTTGGATCAGCTTAGTCCAGTCGTTCAGGACAAGCCAACAGGCTCTGCAGCAAGCTGAACACTACCAGCTGATTCTGTTTCCTTTTAGCTGCCAGTCCAAAATATTTTCTGTCAGTAAAGTCTACACAATGAGGTGGATCCAGATGCTTCATCCAGATGATGCATAAAATTCAGGAAATTCAAATACACATCTGGTTACTAAGAAAGCAGTAATAAAAGTAGAATTTCTTATTAATAAATAATCATTTTTCCTTGGTTAATATAAAGGTTGCTGGTGCAGGTAGCATCAAGATCCTTGATGTTAGAGTGACCCACTCCCCACAGTACAAACTGGAATCCATGAGCCCTGGTCCTGCTATTGCTACTTCCAAAGCAATGCTGTGATAACACTTAAATTAGCAGAGGAGAGAGCTGTGTCAGCTGAGCTGGCCAGGACTTTAGAGCTCTTGGCTGATTATCACGAATGCCAATAAAAACATTATCTTACATTTTGATAAAATCGATCCAGAGGAAAATGGCAGCAGCCTGTACCCACTAGTTAGTGAGACAAGATCTGTGCCCGGTTAATCCTGCTGTTAGCCATGTCGCCCACTGCTGTGGTGGGATCAGAAAGTCCTGTGCAACCCTTCATGACGCTAACTGTGTAACTGGGCAGGGTAAAGTTGTGCTTGTGATCTGTGGAAACAGCAAAAGGTCGTAGCATTCAGGGCAGGCTGGTACACCCATACCATGGACAATTCTGATGCGGAGGGCAAGGTGTAAGAGTTTGCCAATGCGTTAAAAAAAAGCTAGAAAGAGCAGGCAGAGATAGTGTTGCAGTACAGAATGGACCTTTCCCTTTGGGGTGGAGGGAGGGGAGAGGCTGTCCCAGATGTGAGTCCCAGGTGGAGGACAATGTGCCCATTGCCCTGTCACTCCTCCCTGCAGAAAGCCCAGCTGGGCAAATTGCTCCGAGCTGTCTGCAATCAGCCAGCCTTGGACCTCACTCAGCAGACAGCTACACCAGCAACCACCCACCCATGTGCAGGTTGCCTGCTGTTCAGAAATGTGGTGTAGTACATGTAAAATACGCTGTGAACATCGTGGTAAATTCTGGGTTATGTCAACAGGCAGGAAAAGGCAGTGAATGCATTTTGAATACACATTGAATCAGCAGTATAGATGGTTTTGATCAGACTGCTAAAATAATTAGTACCGGAAACGTATTCAAGTCAACTGCTTCCTGGCTATCTAGACATTTGAAGTACTGATAATTGGATGCCCTTCTGTCTGTGGCATGGAAAAGGTACATAATGGCTGCGCTTCTCTGAGTCGTCCTGCTGCTTCTTACCTGCACGATGCAGCTCACACTAAAATTACCAACGGAAGGAAAATACCATAAATCTTCTTGCCTGCTGTTGAGTTCACCTGCTTGCGGCCATTCTTGCATCTCAACAGCCCAGCCTGTTCACGGGTAGAAAAGCTTAAGACATGGGCCATCGCCAGGGAACAAAGCTCACTCAGAAATAGCTAACACGGACAAATAATGGATGCAAATTATGCTGGAAGCAGAAAGGCTGTCAACAAACTTTCAGAGCTCCTGCTGGAGCTGATGGAGTACATTAGTACTCAGGTAAAATAAAGAAGGTTTTTAATGTTCTAAGTGACTATTAATGCAAAACAAGTGCTACAGAGTGGTGAATGTAAACGGAGACCCTGGAGAAGGAGCTTTTTGCGATCACACCTCCACAAAGGAATACACCCAGGAAGCAGCACAGTCAGGGAATATTTGTACAGGGGTTTGCAAAAACCCAAGAAAACAGTCTTGAACAAGTGAGGAAGTTGACCCTCTTTGATTCCACTGTATTTAGATGAAACAGAACTATGCACTAATTCTGAAATAAGAACATTGAATTTAAATATTTTCACTTGACTCTGCATGTTCCCTTTTAGTAGATGTGAACTGCAAATTCCCAAATAGTGGCTCAATGTGTTGAAGTTGCTTTCCACCATGCTCACAAAGGTGGTCTCAGCTAGGGCTTTACTTATCTTTCAGGGCTCAAACTTTTCTTCTTTCTAGCTGTGTTCCCTGCTACCATTAAAACTATCTAAATGTAACTCAGGAGGAGAGGTTCACAATTACACCACGGCATTTGCAGCAGTTCTGCCACCTGTGTGTCAGACCCTTTCCCCCTCACCCTGAGGGACATGATTATTTCCCTCTCCTTAGCACTGGTGAGACTACGTCTGGAGTGCTGTGTCCAGTTTTGGGTTCCACAGTACGATACATAAATGTAGTGATGCAAGACCAGCAAAGGTAAGTAAGGGGCTAGAGCATCCGACATAGGAGGAGAGGCTGAGAGAGCTGAGACTGTTTAGCCTGAAAAGAGAGGTCTCAGGTGGATCTTACCAATGTGTATAAACACGTGGGAAGGTGTGATGAAGACGGAGACAGATTCTTCTCAGTGGCATCCAGTGAAAGGACAAGAGACAATGGGCTCAAACTGAAATACAGGAAATTCCACTTAAACAGCAGGGAGGTTGGCCTAGATGATCTCCAGAGGTGCCTTCTAACCTCTATGTCGTGTGATTTTGTGATTCCTGCTATTATTTTCTGTATTTAGCCAGTAAACTCTTTGGAAACAGAGCCGAAGAAGTCCCATGCAGGCCCTTTACCAGTTGACCATTAAGTATTCTCATAATAAGTCTAAACCAAAAAAAGGAAACCAAACAATACAATTAATACCAAAGGGAAGATCAGACAAGCAAAGCAAAAAAGTTAAAAACTCTTTCATAGAGCATCCGTGTGAACACCTGTGTGAACAGCATGGGCAAAGATGCGAGATCTACTTCAACAGAAATTCATACGTTGCTCTGCTTTTCCCTTTGCCAGCTAATGCCAGAGTTATTCCAAAGGCTCTGTGATGATGAAAAGCACGGTAAAGGAGGAAACAAGATGATTGCATCAACCAAGAACAGATATTTATTGGGTCCATTTGTAAGTAACAAGTGGAGTCTCACTCAACTAATTGGATGGAGCTCAAGGTAGACAGACAGATTTAGGACTTAACTAGAAGTAAGAAAAGTTGCAATGACTTGTAGAACATGTCTGTTTGTTCTTGGCTTCAGCCATCTCCCCCTGTGTCTGTAAAATCCATTCCACAAGCTCTGTATTGGGTTATATCCCAAATGAGATTATTTTACACACAACTATATTTAATTTGCAGTGAGGGGAACACCTTGGTTTGTTTTATGTCCACATGCCTGTTTAATTGGGCTTCTGATTATTTAATGTCACTGCTGCAGAGGTAGCTTTTATGAGGCACAAAAGAAAATTTAATGAAAATTATTCACAAGCCCAACTTCTGACTAGTAAAACCAAGAGTTTAATGTAAGAGGCGAAGTCCCCATCTGGTACTTCTCTTTGAAAAGAACAGCCCACATGAAGGATTTATTGTGACATTACAATGCTTGATGTCAAATAATCTAGCCAGAGGAACAATATTGCCCTAAAGAGAGCCATCAGGCCCTGTGTGACATGGGTATTTGAAAGGATTAACTACACTTAAATCAATATGGGCAATGAAAACAGAAATAACCAATCTCTTAGCCGCTCAATTATTTAAGAGTGTCTTTAGTCCCCACAGAATGGAATTAAACGCTTGTTTAAGAGGACTGACAATTAAATCTATTTCTTTAATGTCAAGATAAGGATGTGGGATCCTCGACTGCAGCGTGGTGTGAAGGAGTGACATTTCACAGAGGAACACGTGGAAGGTGCCGACCAGCAAAGGGCTTTCCCTCCCTCCCGGCAGGCACAGGTCTCTGCACTGTGCACCCACCTTCTGTGCCGGGCAGCCCCACATCTGCTCCCCCAGGTGTGCTGGTGCTCAGCACCCACCGGCGCGGGGGGCTGCGGCTGCCGGCCCGCACCTGGGGCGACTCTTGCAGTCCCATAGCAGCACCGGCTGGGATGGGACCAGCAGCAGACAGCCACCGGCCGCGCTCCAGAGCCCTTGCGCACATTCAGCGAGGACTTCGTGAAAGGCTGCACCCAGATACAGCTTTCTGGCTGTCCCTTTTCCTTCCTAGTGCTGCATTTTGGGAGTATAAAATGCAGGCCTTAAAATTCATGGAATGCTAATAACTAAGTGTTATTTCAGGTGATAATGTAAATGTAAGATCATTTAATTGAAGTGGGCTGACAATTTCCCAGTTATTTGAGTTCCGAAAAACTTGTCTAACCTATCTGAATATTTTTTGTAAGACTTTTTTTAAGGTGTTTTACAGAGCACCCACTCTGACCTTTCACGATGATACTATTTCTCCTGAGGTGTTTGTTCATCTCAAATGCAATGAAGAAATTCCTGGTGTGGAAAATTTTAATAAGTTCTATTTTCAGATGATAAAAAGGAGGTAACAGAAGCAGGATGTATGCAAAGCATTGAATGTTCATCCATCATATTGCAAATACCCTAGGCGACAGGAAAATATCAGATGCCTGCATGCCTTCAGTTAGTTTCTGGCCAGAAAAGCTGAAAGATATTCTTAAATTAGAGACAACACAATGCACTAAGAATTCATGAAAAAGAAGTTCTAGCGGCAGTTGTCCATCATGAATTTCAGTTTTTCAAAGGCTTCCGTGAGTTGCAAGACAGTTAAAAACTCTGATCCTTGATTTTTAGGCTACTTCACAACATGGCAAAGGAATCCAGAAGCCCTTCTTCTCTGGTTTTAGAACTAACACGTGAAAGTCAACTCTCAATGTGCCATACTGTCTTCTTGCTGCTGTTGAGCTCCAAGTTACTATAGACAAGCTCTTCTTCCTAGGTCTTCCATCCATTTTTTGCATTTTACATCTGTCCATTAAAATATCACTGTGGTTTAATGTATTCGTTTCTTTAAGCTAGAAGAAAAGTGCAGCCCAGAAAAGCTGATATTTTTCTAAGTATTTTTTAAAAACAATTTGTGAAAATGTATTGCAGAAAATCATTACTCATTATTTTTGTCTTGACACTTATAAGCATAATAGCTTGGAGGTATTGTTGATTAATGATTTCTAATTCCTCTGATGTTCTTGTACAAACTTGTCCACATTTCAGAGTCATAGAGTAAGGTGCAAAAAAAAAAAAAAACCAAAAACCAGAAAAACAATTGTCACTTTGTAACCAGAGACTGTAGATTTTATGGCTTATATGTGCCCTGACAGCTTTGCATGCAATTCTCAACTTCAACACTCTTACTATTGATCAAATGGCTGTGATGCTGCTATGTTGAGCCTCACCCTCAGCACATGTCTGGTTTTGTGGTCACCCTGCTGGTTATTTTCATGCCATTATTTTGCTGATCATCACCAAATGATTTATTTCCTCATCTCCTGCATCAGTATTACACAGCTGTTCATTCTTCTTCAGAGCATTTAAATCCCTTTCTTTGCCCTTCTTGCTCTATTACTCCTTATACATTTCACAACAGTTTCACCGTTGCTTTGGCACACATCTTTCAGCCACACATGAACCCATCTAAACTGCAGCTTTACTGATGTTGCCATCATTATTATCTACCCTGAAGAGCTGACAGTCTAGGTCTAAGATGATTCACACCAGGTAAAGATCACAAAGATCTGCAGAACATAAGGTAACAATGAGACGATGCTAGTCCACATGGTCAGATGTAGTCTCAGCACATCTGCAGCCTAAGCACTGTCGATACTTTTATAGCTACAGACGCATATTTGACATAGTAGTCTGTGCCTGTAATTGCACATGTGCACAGGGAGAGAGTGCAAAGAGTTGCCCTGCAGAGAGCTGGTCACACTCCTCAAACCACGGGGAAGGTGCAGCGTTAGTTCTCCGTGAGGTGAAGGGGGAAGCTCTTGCGTGCCCACACCCAGCTTCAGCCCTGTTTTGCAGTAGCAAGCGCAGGTGGCTGGGTAAGAGCTTCTGTGTCCCTTTTCCAATCCTTTGGAATGAAATTGTTAAACAAACCCCATTGTTTCATGGGCTGTTCTTTATCATATAATTTCAAGGTACTGATTTTCATGCTTGGTAAAATTTGCATTAAGCTGTATGTATGTTTATATAGCTTAGAGACAGAAGAGGCAGATTTTATTTGCTTGCAGATTTCAGAACTAAGGCAGAATTCCATAGGAGAGGAAGTTTTTTCCCAGCATGGAATTAATTCTATGAACTCAAATCTGGAGCATTCATTCCTCACCAGCTTACTTCTGCAGCACCTAAAGGACACGGATCTTGAATAATTGTGCCACTGCTGGCATGCTGTTAGAGTCTGTGAAGCTGGGAACCAACTATTTCAGACAATAATCTTAATGCAATAAGCAGGGTGAAGAAGTCCAGGTAGACCATCACTGAGCTGTCCGCAGTCATGGGGAATTACAAGGGGCTGAGTAGCACAAGCACAAGCCCTGTGGGTAGTCAGCCTCTCTGTAGTGCTCCCATGCTATCTGCTGTACCGACATTTATTGTTAGCAGAACTCTCGGGAACTGAAAACTAAAAGGGAATCTCTGACTCATTCCCCTGTCTTTTAGATGGACTTGAAGACTGGACTTCAGATACATTGACACTGTGCCACAGGCAAAGGGAGCTCTGTTCTTCTCATCATATTTTACTTTCCATCCTCTTTTACTCTACAGGAATTACTGTTACTGCACGTTGCATGTAAACACTGTTCCAAACCGGTGGCTGCAAGCTGGGAAATACTTGTTCAAAGCTGGTGCCAGCCTCCTCCCCCTCCCCCTTTTTGACCTGAAAGCATTTTTAGATTCTCCTGGTAGGAAGACACAAGTCTCAGCAGGAGAGCTTCAACTAAGCCAAAGAGGAATCATGCTGTTTGCTTTCAGGACTGACTTCTATCGGCTCTGCCCCAGTTGTTTTGACCCAGTCACCTGTGGCTGCTCTTTGACAGGGCTAGTTTGTGCCTGCCTCTCGCCACGCAGTAAGTGGGAGAACTTGTCTCGCTCAGACTGCGCTGTCACTTTTTTTCACTTGACAGCGGACTGGTCTGACATGGTTCTTGTCACTCAAATGGTGTAGAGCACAGATCCCTTTAATCCATCTAACAAGAAGTTCTCTTGTCTTCTTTCAGCACCAAAACTAATTACACAGCAAACCACAAGTGTGTGGTTTCATGCAGGGATATAAGGAAAGAAAAGACAATGTTTGCGTGATGGTATACAGAATACCATCAGACATAAAAGTCTGTCACATTTTGCTTCCTTTCAGCCCATTTGCCACACCTGAGAAAAGCCAGGGCACAGTTTAACTCAAGCTCAAGAGTTAGATCCTCAGCTAGCCTCATCTCTTCTAATGCCAAACCCTTTCCTCTTTGCGGCAAGCCGATGTTGTAACTCCTTCTGATACAGGTTTTCTTCCACAGGCTTTGTTGCAAGCTGCAGCAAATTATGCCCTTTGGCTGTGTGTCCACCTCATTCACAAAATGGTTCAAATCACGAACCACCCATCAGAGGAACCACTGATGGTCACCTACAGTCACAGCTGCAGACACGTCCCACTATGACCACTACGCCTGTGCCAAACTGAAGCTGTGGTCTTCAGTTCTCCATGCCAGGTTTCTGCTCTTGTTTTTAAAGTTTCAACAGAAGAGAGGTTCAGTCTTTTCCAGATGAGGAAATAGGGATGTTTTGTCCTTTTTACTGTTCTCTAGTGTCACAACACACCTGGACCACCACACTTTAATCTACTTCTTGGCCTGATTGCTAACTGATGGACAGGAAAATAAAATTATGCAAGACAAGAATTCATCCAATGCCAGTGCTTGTTGCTTGTCTTGCTAATTCAAGATCTGTGAGATCTAGAGTCATGTCTGCTTAAGCAGAAAGATGAGGAATGAGCAAGAAGTAAAATAAGAAGTTTAATCTCCCTAATAGGAAGACCATTAACATTCACGGCATGGGGTGCACTGAGGGAATTTTAGAGTAACTCACTGGAGTTCCCAGCCGAGGGAACAAGGGGTCACAGTAGCCGGGAAGGAAGGAGCTGTTAGGACAGTAAGGCTATTCTCTTATGAAGGAATCTGACTTGGACAGTATGTTTTGGAAGGAGCGTGCTGGACAGGCTTGAAATCAGCATTTTACTTTGTGACTATACTGTTAGTATAAACTATTAGCATAACTATAACTAGATGCACAAGAGCATAGGATTTGAATACTGCCTCTAGCCTTTGCAGCTATCTACTACAAAAGAAATAATTTCTGTCTATGAGTTACAGAAATGGAAAGGAACAAGCTGTAAAATCTGAGTCATAGTTCTGAGCTCCGTTTCAAAAAGTAGTAGCATCATTCTGTCCTGTATTCCTCTCATGTTAGGAAGTCAATCAACTAATCACAATGGCATCAATAAATGCCAACTGTTCTCCTAGAAAGGAACTTCTGGACAGGACACCTATCAGCCATGGGAGTAATATGGGCTTTTTTTGTGGTTGGTTCAGACTAGGTTTTTAAATGCACAGTCGGCAATGGTCATGAGGTGTGAACTGTACTTTCAAACTGGTTTAACTGCTTACCACTTGTGTACAGCAAAGTGACGTTTAACAGGGAATGGAAAGGTATAACTTTCCAGAAAGTGAAGATTTAACATTTGTCTGCTCTCACAAATGCCTGCACCAGGCGCATTGCAACGCAATTACTTCTCAGGTGGATGAGCGGAACCAGGTCCTGTACAGCACCATGCCTCATCTTTAACGTACATTTTCAGATACCAAAAATGAAGTACTTCAGGCCTTTCAGTGGTGCTCCAGTGAAGAATGCTTTTCACTAGCTGGCAGCTAACGCTGCTGGTGCTGCCTGCACAGGCAGGGCAGCCTGTCCCCGTGCCGGCTGAGCCCCTCAGGAGTCTCTGGCCCCCGGTCACCTGCGTTTGTGGGGAAGGGGAGCCCAGTGGCCGGAAGGCTCTCAGGGGGCTGAACATTCCTCCTGCAAACCTTCAATTCACCTGTTTCTAAGCTGTGTCCCAGCTCCTCCCCCTCGCCAGTGCACCCTTTAATCTTATTTATTAGGCAAAACGGTGGGGATAGGTTTAATCAGTGGAGAGGGGGGATGCTGATAGCCCCGGGGCTGCCCCAGCTGTGTGATGGAGTCTGCGCTGCAGGGGGAGAGGATGGCTGATGAGCTTTTCAGCTTGAATCTCCACAGGCTTCGTGTTCACGTGGGGAAGCCCATCTTAGGTCTGGGAGATTGCTCAGCACGGGCCTGCTAGGCAGCTCTGCTGCTTGCAAAATGCTTGTTACTTGATTAATTTGTTGGAACATAACGCAGCCAGGAATACTTCAGAAGTCTCCCCAGATGTCCCCCTCTGTGTCTCTTCTACACTGATGTGAACAAAATCGATGGAGTTTGAAGTAAAATGCTCTTTATAAATAAAAGATACAGCATGTCAAAGGCAGCAGTGACTTAGCACTTCTCAGTCTGTTTGAAAGCGGAGGCGGTTTTCAATGTAGCAAAGAAGCAAAGTGTGTTTGTGCATGTACTGCGAGAGAGAAAGAGAGAGGCATACTGGCCTATTTTACTTAAAAGTAGTGGAAAGCACATACAGTACGTTGCAACGTACTTTTGAATGTATGTTGGGGGATGGGCAGGTTCAAACTAATTCTTATTAGTAGAAGCCAATAATTCTGCTTATTCCTATATAAAACACGGGGAGTAACTTGAAATTCGATCCGTTTTCAAAATGCACTTTAACTGTAATAAAGCAACATTTCTGAAGTAATGTTTCTTATGTCTGTCACTATGGCAACCTGCTAGGTGCCAGTATGACAGGAAACCTGCATTATGAGGCTGCATCCCAAGTGGTTGTATCAGAAGGCGAAGGCAGTATCACATATGCCAGTTTAAAAGCTTCTTTTATTGTTTTAAGGCAGTTCACAAAGGTGTTGGTCAGGACTTTTCAGCAAACTCGGAAAACAAACTGAAGATTATCAAACTGCTACCTCTAAAATTACCTTTTAGAAAGCCTTTCAGACTGTATTCCTTCCTCCAGCCATTTGTTACCGTGACACCAAAGCGGTGGCTAGTGTCTATGCTTTGATAGCAAATTCTAAGAATTGCTACTTGCATGTTTGTTCATAAAACCAGTAAGAACTTCTTAATATTGAAATGCTTAATATTAAATAGCAAATAAAGCAAAAAACATTTTCAAGAGAGAATTTCTCAGATAAAAGGCTTCAGTGATTATCAGAGGCACAGAACCGAGAAATCTCACCCTGCCTTTCTATTATATTTTTAAGGAAATACAGGAGAACGATTACAGAGTCTCAAGACAGATGTTGGTAAACGTTTGTGTAAGCAGCCCTGACTTGTTGGGAAAGCACCAGTTTTGTTTTGCCACTTCTGACCAAAAAAATATTTTTCTTAGAACATCTACATTGGAAAGTTTATTTCAAGTTGAGAGAGGAAAAGAAAAAATACTTTCAAAAGAAGTCCTTTTTCTCCTGTGATCTTAAGGATATTTATAAATTATGAAGCATTTTGCTTTTGTGTTACAGAAATTAAAACCTCCAATAAACAAGTTCAGGCATTTTGCTGGAAACAAATGTCCTGACCTGCAAATTGATGCCAGTTCTGTAGTCAGAGTTCTCAGAAGGATAAACATTTCTTGCATACTTATTGAGAAGGATCTGCCACTCATCCAGGGCCTGCTCCGGAGCCCACTGAAGCAGATAATAGTCCTCCCATTAAGCCCCCCAGGGTGAAGATCCGACCTATATGCAGGCAACGGTAAAGTCTGGTCCTGCAGTCGCTAACATCACTGCTAAAACTTTCATCACCTTCCACCAGGATCAGGAGCAGAGCTCAGTACCACTCAGTATCCAGAAAGGCCCGTCTGTGAGCAGAATAGTACTCTGAGACCCTGGCCCTGTGCCCTTCACTAAGCCAAGACTCCCACTCAGAGCCATTAATGAATAAGGTAGGCAAGATCTGATCTTCCCTGTAAAAATGCCCACCTCTTCCCGGAACAGCTGATGTTCGGGAATACGCTGATTTTTACTTCCCCACTGAGCAGCAATGTTTTCACATAGTTGGAACATGGACACACCACTTCTTTCCCAGGTGACTGAAAATGTCAAAGGTAAAAAACCAAACCAATACACAACTGCGCTACAGTTACAGAGACGGGGACTGTTGTTCCATGTCTTTGGTGCAACATCAACCATACATGGATGTTTCTCTGCCTTCCCGGGACAGGAGCTGTTGCATAATAGACACATCATGGAAAAACAGCATGAAGTAATGGTACCACAATAGAGGCTCTACACCTTCCGTGGTACAGACAGGTAGAAGAAAGCAGTGGTGCTCCCAAATGAAAGCGCATCATAGTTTTTTATTCCTTCTTACCCAAAAGAAGAAAATTGCTTTGCATGTGGTTTCTTTTTGATAGTTGTTTGAATTCTGCTGGACAAGGCTTCAAAAAACAGGATATCACTTTATTACAGGGACCCATTTAGCAACATATCTACTTTGCAACTGCATAGTGAATGCAATATAAATCCCGAAGAATTGCATGTTCCTGGGGACTGCCTGGTAATTGTAGTCAGGGTCACCAAATAATTCAGCAACTAACATGAGCATTATATTCGTTTCATCTCTGCATAACCCATAGCACATTAAGCAGGCATTTAATGTTTTTTCATTGGCTTGAACTCTGATCAAGAAACCTTCCAGCCTTCACCTGAATAAGGGGTTATCACAAAGCTCATACTCTTCAGTGGCACAAAACATCATACTCTTTTAGCCATTGCCCTGGGCTGGAGTATCATCCTGAGATGCCTTGCGAGGTTCTTGTTACCTCCAAGGTGAAAGGGTAGGGTTTGCGAGAGCTGTGCCGGACTATGGGTTACTTATTTCCCCTGAGCTGGTAGGTAGAGACCAGGAAAGGGCAGTCTAAGCTCTCCTTATCTACTGAGGGCTACAGAAACTGGTTTAGCCTTTTGTCTGTTTGTTCCTTGGCATCCAAGTCTGATCTAACTTACAATCATTGTAAGGCCAAAGCATAATTGACAGTGTCAGCAGAGGTCTGAATCAAGCTCAGCCCCGCTATTCTGATCTGACAGTGCTGCAAGTGAGGTCAAACATAGTGTTTTCTCTGCTGAGTCTACCAATGGGGATCCGAAGACAACAAATGCATTATTGTTCTTTCCTATTGTTTTCAAGGTAAGACTACACCCTGCTAACACCCTTTGTTAATGAACTTCAAGTTAAGAAAAAGGCTGACTCTCCAATATATCAGAACCTGACTTAGTCTTTGCCCTTTACAGGTTATCAATAAGGAGAAATGGCCAAGGATAGTCATGTTAACCATGCGAGGTACCGAAACAAGCTGCTTTCTGCAAAGAGTTTTCCCCCAGTGCTCTGATCAGGTTTTTCCAGTAATCAGTGTGTATTTAAGGCTCAAAAGATACAAAGAAGCCAGGGGAAATCCAGCATCACCATCTCCCCAGTGCTGATCGCAGCCAGCAATGTTTTCTGAAGGAAGGGTTAGGCGAATTCAGGGAGTTCCAAAATGAATGAGGTGTTGGTTAGATTGGCAAATCTGTTTAATCAGTTTTGATAGCAGCCTAAGCTACCTAAGTCTGAATACTCTTATCGGTTCAGATTAGAGCAAGATGCCCAATTAAAACAATATTTTTTGAAGTTTGCATTTTCAATTAGAAATGAAAGCATCTTCATATCAGTAAGACAAATCTGTAACTATTAAATTCTCGGTTAGCTTTCGCATACAGGAGCCCATCTGAACTTTGCCCGTTCATCTAAGCATCCCTAATGCGGCACCCAGTAGGAAGGAAACTTCAGTGACTCTCCGTTTTGCTTATCAAAGTAACAGGGGTGTGGCAGTGAAGATAAAAAGACAGGTTACTCAAGAACTGCCAGTGAAGTGTGTAGCTCTCCTATAAGTATCCTGCAAGAAGTAGGACATCCAGAAATTCCTAGGAGTTTACTCACCACTACCATCTTTCCAGCAAAAATGGTGCTGTACTGAGGATATACAGGTGTACGGCCAGGGTAATAACAAGGCAAAACACCTGGAAGAGGAACATGTGGGTGTCCCTTTTTGCTTGCAGGTAATTGACTTGGTGGCCATGCAGAAAGAAACTCCCCTGGGAAAAGAGACTTCTATCAATAAATAAATTAAAAACCTATAAAGAGATACACAGGAAAAAAGAAAGGCGGAGAAGCTGTTAGTGGACACCTTGCTCCTCCTGACCCAGGGATGATACGGACTCTAATTCTGTATTGTACTTGTTGCGCCTCAGTTCCTGAGCTGATAGTCCTGACAAGCCATGGTAGGTCTTTATTTCTTTTCTATATCTATACTGTAAACCTGTAACACAAAATGGATCTGGTATATGTATCTTATCGATCTGGCCTCAAAAGCCCCCTTCCTGAAAACGCGACAAATTAGAACTGTAATTTAATTATGCATGGTAGTGCTCGGTAATGTCAGACTGAGCACAGCATCCAGTGATGATGATGACAGCATTATTAAATTTCTTAGGATAGACTCCCTAGACGATATGTTTACAAAGATTTTGACCCAGTCCTGTGAGACCACTAATCTTAGTGGAGATCCTCACAAGACACACACCTTCAGTAGAGACCACAAATGTACTGGAGGGCTCCTCTCCCATGCTTAATGGAGGTTACTTTTCTTTCTGCAGTCATCAGACATCTGCATAGGCAACTCCCAACCCCAGCCACTGCAGGAAGCTGGAAAATGCACCCGTGCAACACGAGGCATTCTACAAAAGGCTGGCGTAGAGGTGGTACCTCCAACATGAGAGGCTCAATCCAAGATAGCATCCTCGTTTAACTTCCTTTTTTTAACCATCTCTGAAAAGCCTCCATTGATTTTTAATGACCATTTTGGTCAACTTAATTTCCTAGGAGGAGAAGGACACTGTGTCTGCATAAGCAGCAACTTTTTGTCAGCCTGTTAGAGAACTTGAATATTTGGGGTTTCATATGCTCACTTCTAGCTTCCCCCACATATTCTTACATTTGGACTTCTTTTTAAAGCACAGAGGCATAAAAAATGTTGCACAATTATATACGTATGCGTAAGGAGTAACTCAGTAAATTTGCCATAACTTATAAAAGGAGCAGAAATGAGTCCGTGCCTCCCGTAAGATAAGGGAGACAAAGATATCCTGCTTTTCTCGTTCAAGCACTCTTCAGAAGTTGGAAAAGAAACATTAAAAGCAGAAAATAATTCACATTTGGGATTAATACCTACATATTGTTTTAAGGTCGCAGTTACCTGGTTTATGGCTACAAGGAACTAACCAGCTATATGGACGCAAGGGTGTCAGTCAGGCAGTTTTCTCTCTGCCACCACTGACCCAAATGCACCAGGTACCCCTAAGCTTTGTTATCAGCCAGCGTTTGCTGCAGGGTTCGAAAAGAGTGGTGGTACCAGTCCAGCTACCCAGAATAAGAGGCCATGTTGCAGGCTCATGCAGCCTCTGGGATCACAATCTTTTCTCCTGATGGAAACAAAGGTAAAAGTGGTTTTCTGGAAAAAAAGCGCTTCCCTCGAGTTTCAGATGACCAACACCAGACCCAGTTCTAAGACTTGTTCTGGCCTTTTCCCACAAATGAGGTTAAGCCTGCTAGGCTTTATTCTCAGGAATGTTGATACATAGCAAATGTTGAAGTATTCTTTGCAGCATATTTGGAAACTCAATTTTAAATTTATACTGGGAGAACATTTGCAGCAATGTTGCATGGAGAGCTTATTCCTATTTTCCAATAGGAGAATACTGTGCCTAACCAATGCATCTCATTGTGCTAAGGGAGGAGGAGAAGAGAGTTGGTCAATTACACTTGAAAGTTTTTAAAATTCACAGAAGAAAACAATAATACAGTTTCTAAAAAGTGGAATAAGCTCATAATTTGCTTGTGGGTATTCCACAAACAGCAAAGAGGCCAAATTCATTTAATAGATTATTCACCATGAATTACACACCCAGTATAGACAAAAATAAAGTTCATTCACACAGCCACAACTCAGCCTTGATGGTTTCAGCTGTTGCTTTCTCTGTGAAGTGGTATTTCATTAACAAAAATCAATGAGAAGATATTAGGTCCTTTCTTATTATCTCTAAGACCAGAGCAATACCATCTGCTTAGATCAAGGGCTGGGAGGTAAGAAAGAAGGACCTGAAATGTAGGCTAGGAAATGTCAGTGCTCAGAGGTGAGGCAGGGACGCAAATAAACTAAAAATCATTCTTACACTGAAATTGTGTCTAATAATAATAGCGGACGAATACTGTCCTTTAGCCAATACTACAGAATGGGTAACAAGCTTACTATAGAATTACTGGGACTATTAACGGATTACTTTGTCTCTGAGATGCTCAATAGAAGCAAACAGATTATTAATGTTCCAGTTATAGTAGCCACACTTCCTTTAAGAGCAGGTCGTTCTAACCTCACTTTGCTGATCACTCTTTAAGCCCCATTGTGGAATAAACCAGGTTGTCAGTAGGGTGAGTCTGTGGTGTAAATGACTTTGGAAAGAGCACTGTGAAATAATCTAAAGAGGAGGATATTAGCATCTGCAGACACGGAGCTTGGGGCTTGCCCAGAATTCTTGCACTACTGATGGACATTAACTTGCACAATTAAGGGCACAAGATCGGTTCCTGAAGCACATCTGTGCTCTGGATTTATAGAGGATGCGTTTTCATTAAAGATGGCTGAGTATTAAGATGAAGACAAAGACAGTGACGGTGAACAAAAAGAACTGTGTATTTATCAAAAGGTTTGGCATAAATATGGTGCTGGTAGAGGGTTTCAGCTGTTTTATGTCTCAGCAACAGTTTAAACAATAACATTCATATCACAGAATGGTGTAGATAATATCTGCAATAAAACTGGGTCTTTTATGTTCAGAAGCAGACAAAGCCAGGAAAGCACATTGATAAATGAAGCTGAACCTTTGTATTTCGTTGTGGCAGAGCTCCCTCTAGCTTATGGCATTAACCCCATATCTGTAAATCATATTTGCTTAAACTCATCCCTCCATTTTCAGGGTAGGAAAGGCTTCTGATTCTATATTCTTGGAAGCATTTATGACATTTATAATTCATCTGAAAAAAAAAAAAAAGCCCCTAAAACGCAGCCGCTAGTTGAATGACATTAACAGGTCTGATGATAGTAAAGTTCATACTTCTAAAAAGAACAGTATAGGGAAAAAATTTCTGACATCTGGGGATGTGACTGTCAGGAGCAGCGCTTTCTGCCTCTTCCAGCTTTATTCTCTTTTATTTTTATATGTATAAAAGTGTATATCTTTACCCACTTGGTTGAGAGAATT
This sequence comes from Pandion haliaetus, assembly GCA_013401275.1. NCBI lineage: Eukaryota > Metazoa > Chordata > Aves > Accipitriformes > Pandionidae > Pandion > Pandion haliaetus. The sequence goes on along the minus strand of VYZV01044532.1, from coordinate 88,445 downwards.
AGCCATTCCAAAATGGCAATGAGCAAGTTAAGTAGAATCTTCAAGGTGAATTTCTTTGCTCAATAAGTAATACTGCATTAAATAAATTAGTCTGAGTAATCCCAATTCCTCAGAAAATTATCTAATCACCTTAATTTATTGACAAGAACAAACCATAAAAAGTGATTAAGAAGTATCTTAGTCTGATTAAAGGTAGGAAAGTAATCACCATGAGCTCCCTTGTTCAGAATAAGAACATTCACTTGGTTTAGTTGCAGAATTCATACAGGTTCCCCTTCTTTAGGATGCCTCTACTTTTCACGGCTGAATTAATGGTTGTAAATACTAACTGTACCTTTAAAAAAAAGTGGAATGTATGGTGCATTATGGAAACATTGTTTTGCTGAAATGCTAATTTGGGGAGATTAAGAAGACATTTCTGAAGAACAATATCCAAAATCTGACGTGAAGCTTAAATAACTACTGAAATGATAAGCAGGCAGAGCTACAGGAGAAGAGTTAATTAAAAATCTCCAAGGCAACTTATATTCCTTTGTCACAAAATAAATGCTATGCTACTGATACTGTACCTGTAAACTGAAAACCCACCAGCTGCTGTAGCTAACCAGAGAATAGAAAAGGATTTACTGGTCAGCAATGTCCTAAATACCCTGCATTTTAAATGCATTTGGCCACATTTCTTCATAAATATCGCTCCCTGGGTTTTCTATTTAACTTCATGACTACTTATCATAAGCTCCTTTGTACACTGAAAAATTAAGTTCATCCATGTTAAAATTAACAACAAAGAATCAGCTTATTTGGATAATCTGATTCAATAGGAATTAATATTAAATTCACATTGAACACAGAGACAAAATAGACGCTTTATATACTTTGTTTGAGATACTAAAGCATAATGAAAAACATAGCTGTGAAAATCTTTAGGGCTGCAAATGTCTATATTATTGCTCCCCCCATAAATTCATATATGAGATACTTTTAATTTTTAGAAATTAAATATGCTATTTAGATGTTATAGAATGCTGAGATTTTAGAAACTGAATACTCTGAAAATTGTCTAATCAGAATGCTAATTTATCTGCTAAACTACAGCATTGATAAAGAAATAAAATTTTAAAAATACGTTATCTGCTGAAGTTTACTCTTTATTGGCTAACAGAAAGTAATCCACCACAGAACCTGCTTTAATTCAAATTACATTTGAATGTATCTTAAAGACATGAGTGAAAAGAGAAAAAAATTATTTTGAAGGGAACCATTGCATATTTAGTTCCATTGTTTTTCTTTGTAAATATTACTGCTCTTCTCAAAGTGTTTTTTGTTTGTATAGTATTTTAGAAAACACAAGTTTAATCAAATTCATCTTCTCAGAGCTTAAAATCTTCTCTGAGTAAATGCAGTGTAATTTGAGGCATGTAGGTAGAAGCACGCAATCTCAGCTGATTAGTGATGAAAAGTTAAAAGAAAGAAGGGTTATTTAAAAAGCATTTTTTTGTGTACCATGCAGTGTGAGTGTTCCTGTTTGGAATATCAGCGTGACAAGAAACTGTGACAAACCCCCTTGATTTACTGCCCTAATTTTATATTAAGAATTCTTGCTCTTGAATGACTAGGTGTCAGAATTGCATATCCAGTTACATAGGCTTTTTGAATTAATTTTCCTAGATGCATTCCTATTACATGCTGAAATCAGCCTCTATCATCTAAGTTTGGAAGGGGGGAGGAAGGCAAGTTTGACACTTGCTATCCCTAATAATTTAGGGGAATTGTCTTAACTTAGGAGCATTTAGTCTGCATTTGATCTAACGAGATTCTTGTTACCTTCTTGTTTTAAAATACGTGACACAAGGTAAACTTAAAACTGAGTGCAGCTTACTATGAGGATCAGTAAATACAAATTCTTTTGAAATATGTATTAGACTTCAAATGAAAAGCTTAAGTGCAAATAGATTTGATAGTCGTGCACAGGAAGAATCCAGAGGCTCTTTTTATTAAACGTGCTAATAATGGGACCTATGTTCCTTAAATCACACTTGATACAATTAGTATGGATTAGATTTGTAGCAAATTCCTAACTGCTAGCCTTTTTTAATGATCTGCATTATAACAGAAATTGCTCTTACGATTTAAAGAATGAAAATTAGTTATTTGAAGCCTTAAATTTTTCCATAAAATATAAATATCATACACTGAAGTACTTCAAAAGCAGAATACAGAAGTCCAACAAAGATATGTGAAATTATACTATGGCAGTGCTATACAGTACCATACTTTGCTTCCATGAAAAGACCCTATTTTTTCTTTACCACTGCAATAAGAATGCTTTGCAGTTGATTAGGAAAAAAAAATTATTTACTTTGCAGCCTATGCAGAGAGACAAAACTTTTTATACACCTGCTCACATTCAGCTTTAGTTTACTGTGAGCTAACAGTAATTGAAACATCAGAAAATTAGGAAAAAACCCATGAAAACAACAGACAAAACGTTGCAGCTTAAAATCAAGGGACTTGGATTGGAACAATTTGGCACCATTCAAGCGTGTTTATTTTTTAAGGTTTTTTTCACTGAACATTTTCAGACTACGTACAACAATTTTAATTCTTTTTCTTTAACGACTTGATCTGTATTTAGGTGTGCAAGTGACTTTATGTACAAAACATAAGACATAATCGTGAAAGTCTTCCCAAATTTATATTTCAAAAGACAACTGTTCTCACAAACTAATATTATCATTTTATTCTGTATGTTCATTATAAGGATTTCTTTTTCTTTTCAAAATTCTATTAACACTAAACCTGCAACTTTCTGCTTCTTGCTGTGTTATTTCGTCACTAAAACGATGGTGTTCCTGTGACTGAGAAACCTAGAGAGACATGCCCATTTTCTCTTACTTCCTGTACTTCGCTTGCCACAATTATTTTGCAGCTTCCACAGTGAATTTCTAAGCTATCCATAACACTGAGATATTGGCCCGGGCGACGACACAAATCGGGGCAAGCTACAGCCTCTGAGGAAAGAGAACATACACACATACGTCCCACCAAGTATATTACTCATGCATCCAATCAGAGACACGGTAAACCTGTGTATAAACAAGAATGTGGAGACCCAGGGAGAACGGAAAAGAGCACGGGAGGACGGGCAGAAGGGGCAGTCCCAGAGCTCCCCGGGCAGGGCAGGCCTCTGGGACGGTTAATCCCAAGCTCCGTTGTACCATCTGCCGCAGATAGGGCGCCTTGCGACCGAAGAAGGTAACTCACGGGAATTTTTCCTTAGCTCCGCAAGTACTTTGCCTTACTCTTGAGTTTTGAGGTGTTTGCCATAGGTAGATAAAAAATACCAGATCAAGCGGGATCAGCGGTTGCTCCCTCCAGCACTGGCCATCACAGCCAGTATGGAGAAGCCCCCAACGGTGTCCCACAGAGAAGCCTCTTCCCAGCTCCCAGCTGGCAGTCTGGCACACGGCCTCAGGGACAAGGTCTGCACCTCCTCTTGGGTTCTGGACGTTCTAGTTACCCACACACCTTTCAAAGCTTCCTCTGACTCCTGAAATAGCCCCAGCCCCAGGATCTTCCCGTGGCACTGAGTTTATGGGTTAATAAGATAGCTTTTTAAAAGAGGTCGCTTTTACTCAAATTTCTTGCCTTTAATTTCACTGAATCTGAATGAATGAGAAAGGTAAAGCTGTTTCTCTCTCCCACAGGCTAAACAGCCCCAGTGATCCCTGCCTCTTCTCTTGCCTCTGAGCAATCCCACTGCCCGCCCCGGCTCCTCGTATCGCTGTTTTGTCCGAGGTGAGGCTTCTACAAAGCGAAGCATGGGCTTCTCTTTGCATCTGCACAAAGACTTCACTGCTACACCTTACACGTGTACCTGGGAAAAGACAAGATGAGAAGAATCATGCTAAATAAGTAGCGCCCTGAACTCCTCCATGAGCTTACCCACAGGTCAGGCACAGCAATTGTGCTGCGGATCCTACTGGTATCCTGGAGCTGAGCCCAACAGGTAAGGCACTCCCGGCTCCTCAACAGCACCAGGGCAAATCCAGTGTTCCCTCCATCCCCCGCCCCACACACCTGAGAGCATTTCCCTTGTGATAGTGGGAACTCTCTCCGTCCAAATGGTGCCTTTTTTTCAGGTTTTCAGCAATTTTTTTTAATACAAATATTTAATGCCTGCCACAGCTGGGATGTAAAACTTAGTTTGTTAGACTAATCTGCACTCTTACTTGGTGAGTTTCTTTGTGCTGGTTCGTGGTATGGTTTTTATTCTCAAGTTACCTTGCTAGCTGTAAATGAGATTCTCCAGAACAGGGGTTTCTCCAGAAGGAGGGATAGAAACAGCAAAAAGTATTGTGGGCTGATACAGCCAGGGAGTCTGCCTGTGACTTCCATGGTGCGAAACGCTCAGTATAATGCACCACTCACGGATGGAGGAACTATTTGCTCTGCAGCCTGATTAGAAATATTGGCAGAAACTACTGAGCATTACCCGAGATGTGACTCGCAGGGAAATGCCTTCAGACAAGCACACTACCGCACACCACGCTACTGGTGAGGGGTTTTTTTGCAAGGCAAGGACCTGGTTGGTTGGTAAATCAAGCTGCAACAGCTCTGTTGGGGAAAGTTACCCTGCTTTTAAAACTGCAAGTATCTGTGTGCCACAGAGAGTAACAGTTCTTGTGCTTTTGCCTCAAATGTTTTGCCGTGTTCTTTGGAAGTGAGAAAACATTTAATCTTGGAAAGAGTTAACCCTTCCGGGAGCAACACATGTAAAAGGGAAGTTTTTGTACAGGGAAAATGAAGGGTTTTCATCTTGTGGGGAATTAGAAAAAACTGCCTTGAAAAACAGAAAAACAAACTTGACATCTCAGTTTTTCAGGTATCCCCATCAACTGGATGAAAATCAGTGACTTGATCTATGCTGTTCCGTAACAGCAATAATCTTATTTCTTGGGCTTCTCTAACTCTGGCATACGGCGGGAGTTAAATTGTTTGAACAACCAAAGCACTACCACTTTTTCTTTAAAACACATCTTTTAATACTTAAAAGCTGGAAAGCTCTACAGCAGAGAGTTGCAAGAACTATGAGGGGGAAATAGAGCTATAATGATGCAGTGAGCAAAGTCCAGTGGCCAGAGATACTGGGATATTTTATTGACTGATATCAGGGGAGCACTATTTCTGTATGTGTTTTCCATTTGTATTTTGTGTGGCTAGTACGGTTCCTTTTTCTCATTCTAAATTTTCTCTTTTGCATCAGACATTCAGCGGCTGTGTTTTAACATTCAACAGCATTTTGCAGGTTGGAATATTCGGAAGAGTGTTGCTAAAAGGCAAGCATCAAAACCATACCTCGTGCCTTAAATAAGAGACCCACTTTTCTGCTCACAAATTTTGACATCATCTACGTTATCACATTATCACTAACTTACCTCTTCTGTGAAAACACATTTTTATGCCGTATGCAGGTGTCATACACTCAGCAAAACTAGCAGGACTGTCACAGATTACATAATTTGCATCATTCATGGTAACGCTTCTAGGACCTCCGGGGAATCTTTGTTCTTGGCTGGGCTCTTGCCCCACTTCATTCTCAGCTGCTTTGCTAACTGAACTATCCTGTATATCAGTTATCCCAGCTGGCTAAGCACAAGTTAAATCCTGCCTCTTCGCATACTCAGTGGCCCACCCCTGAGTTTCTAAAAGCCTGTTGGATCAATTTGTCCAACTACCGTTTGTCACCCAGTTTATCCATAAAACTCAGGAAAGTCTGAGATGACACTGGGACACCAGCCCACAGCGCGAGGAGTCGGGCACATCGGGGCCCAGCCCAGGTCAGACAGAGAGGCTGTCAGGGTGAGCGGGGAAGGCAGTCACAAAAGACTCCTTATTTTCACGTGCACTTACATCCCAATCTTAACAGGTTGAAGCAGTAATAGGCAGGTCATAGCTGAGCAACATACTTCTCTGCAAACATTTGCCTTAAGGGAAGCAGACCGATTTTTCTTGCATCCTCTGAAATGGGATCTGTTGCCACACAAAGCTGTACTTGAGTTCATGAGGAAGAGGTTTGGTTTAAAACAGGATTATTCACACGCAAATGCAACTTTAGAAAAAAACTGTTTTATTACAGGATGTAAGAAAAAGAGATGCAAGACACACTGACCTGTAGTCCTACCCAGGCTGAAAATCCCAGCTGATGAAGGCCAAGTCCTGAAGCCAGCCAGAGTAAAATAACTTGCTTCAACTGTTCTTGATTAACTCCCTTTGAGGGCACAAAAGCATCTTTTTCCTAATCAGCTAAGAGGCATTTAAAAAATGGACTAAGCTAATGGAGGAAAAAGACTGTCTTGTTAAAAACAATAAAATAGTGTCCATAGAAGGAGCTAATCTTATGTGGAAATTTGAAGTGCATTCCTTTATACGCATTATTTCTCCAGCGTAGTTCAGCAGAAGGAAGAGGTAAAAATTGTCCTCAAACTTTGTGCGACAGCTCTTATTTCCAGAGCATCAACAGGCTGCAGCAGACTATGTTCCTTGCTGCTGCCACCAGTGCTGCCCCAAGTATAGCCAGCTGACACCAGGGAAAGCCCCTGGGGTACCAGCCTGTGGGACACGGAGCAGTCACACCACAGCTGCACTTTCTGTAAAAATGCAAGCTCAGAAGCAGAGGTTTACCTGTGACCTTTGAGGATTATGATGAGCTTAGCAACTCTAAACCACTTCCCAGCGGTATGCCCTCAGTGATGCTCTGGAAGGGCTAAAAGGCAGCAGTGGGTGAGTGGAAGCATCTCTCCTTTCATTCCATGAATTCATATGCAATCCTCAGTCTGTGGTGTAGGATGTGATAATTGCTTAACTGAAAGATTACTGCTGGGAGCGAGGTAAGGACTGTCATTTCCCTAATGCCACTGCTTTTTTTTAAAGTTTATTAGTATGTGTAGTATCATCTCTTTGGGTTATTTTTCCTTTGTTATTAAATTCCACATCAGCTAACAACTGAATTGTAAATGAATTTATGCTGCAAATTTGGCTTTGACTGTATTAGGCCATTTTCTACTCGGTGACAAAGAGAGCACTGGCGTTTTACTCAGTGAGCGAGTGAACTTTTTAATAGGTGTGCTAAACAAAGTTACTGCTCTATTTTAAGCAAAGTGATGTCCCTTATTGCTCTGTGTCAAAGTCTGCTGTGTGCTTAACTACAACGTGCCTAAGGTAACAGGGAGTTGGAGTTCTGCTGTGTTAGGTGCTATGCATTATATCTTTTACAGTATAAATATAAGTGAAGTGTGGGTTTAAGAAATCAAATATTGGGAAACAAGTGAATGGAAAGTCTTTTTCCCACTGACATGCAGATTAGCCCAAATCTACTGTAAAACAGTGTGATGGTGGGGCCAAGTGGAAGAGCAGGAAAATTGTCCCTTTGGAAAATGGTGAATCTCAACAAGGGACATAAGCTAAGGCACTTCACTTTGCGTACAGCTTTACTTTTCCTTAGGGAAATGATAACCAGTCAGCCATCTGCAGTGAAACGCGCAGGATTTTGTGAGGAGTTCTCTACGTTCGGCAATCAGGACGCAAAGTCGCGAGGTGTCCGCTCCCGCAGAGGTGAGCCCAGCACACCCCGGACTCCGGCCTCCGGCCTCCGCGCGGGGGGAAGGGGCTGCCCCCCGCTGCCAGCATGGTGCCCCACCAGCGGCCGGCTGGGGCTGCAGCACCGCTGCACCCGTGACCAGCACTGCTTGCTGGGGTGCCTGGGCTGTCTCCCACCGGTGGGAGGGGGCAGCTGCAAAGCATCCCGAGAACCAAAGCCGGTGCTTAATCCCCAGTCAGCGGTCTCCCGGGGGTGCCTGATGGAGAGGAGACCCCCGCGGGATTGCGGGGGCAAGCCGGGGCATCCCCGGTGCCCGGGCTGCCGCCACCCCGGGACACCCTGCGGCCGGGAGTAGCAGCCCCCGCGGGACCGGGGGTCAGTTCAGTGCACCCACCAGCCCAACCTGAAAAATGTCCCGGGCGGATGCCTCGCCGGTGGTACAAGTGGGCTGGGGCGCACGCAGGCAGGCTCCTGGTGACGCTGCATCCCTGGAGGAAGCTGCAAGTGGCAGACTAAGGCATGTGCACTTGCGCAACGTTTTTTATTTGGTGTAGATTAGTATGATAAAAGTCTAACGTCCTTGTGCGTAGGCTCACATCAGCCACTTCCAAAACGCAGTCACAGCTCAGACCGCTTTCAGCAGCTCTTTACTAACTGCAGCATTATGGCAGACACCTCCACTCTCTTCAGCTAAATCGGCTATTACGGACCCTGTGCCTCTTAAATATCTGTCAGAAGGCAAAGCTTTTAAAAATAAACAATAACTTCTCAAAAATCTAATTAAAATTAATAAAAACTATTTCAAAATTTTGTTTCAGAGTTGTTTCAAATCTGGGTGAAAGTTTAGTACTAGATGCAACCTAACCTGACTGATCAGGGCATTTTTCTTTTGAAAATGTCCTTCAGTATAAAGTTCGAAATGACTGTATTGTTATTATAAATAATATGGTGTTTATCAATGTGTGAATTATGATATTAATAAAATTTGATATATCATTATTAAATAAGTTGCCAGCACATTCTGGATGAAAGTTCCTAAAAAACCCCAACGAAACCCAAGGTGAAAACACAGACACTGAGCTGGAAAGGTTAGGAAGTGGATTTAATCTCTCTTTTCCCTGGCAGTTCTGCTTAAGCAGGGTGATGAACAGGAAAAAGACCCTTTAAAGACTGCCGTGACCTCTCTGTGCCTTACACACCGGGAAAGACGGCTGACCTGTGCTGGAAAGTGCTGTAGCTTTGCAGAAGGATGAGAATTCTTTGATACAACCCTAAAATCATACCTCAATGTTAATTTCTAAAGTCAAGAAGCACCAGTATAAATTCAGAGACAGTTTAGTGTGACTGAAGCCAAGAGATAATGTGATGTGTGATTTAAAGAGCTCATAAAAGCAGACAGCTGGCTTTAGAATCTATGGAAAGCAATAAAGCAGTTAAAAATTCTCCCAGTTGTAAGGCCTATAGATTTCCTTATCTTAAATTCTTTGGCTAAACCCCTGGAGCAAATTGCGGGGCGCGTGATGGGAGTTTTGCCTTTCAGCCTGGGGGCTCCAGGGGCAGTTTCCCGGCCCCTCTCTCTGACCCCCCTTGGTGCACAGTGTCTCCGCTATAGGGGAGCTTGTCTTGGCGGCAGTGTCTAGACATTCCCAGCTACTATCCTTCCTGACAGTCTCATGCCAGTGGTAATTTAAAAATTGTTTGGGATAGGCTGTGCCTCATAGACACAGGGAGCCAATAATAACTCCCAGTTCAGTGACCCTGGTCGGAGCATCAAAAAGACGGTACAGGCAACCTCAGTTCAGCATTGGGTCAGGAATCGTGACCTCCTCTGACCTTTCTTGTAGATTTAAAATTGTTTTGAGAAAGAGAAGAATAAAAAAGATACAACTCCAGGCCGTTCTGAAAAGCACTCCAGCTTCCTGTACTGTGCACATGCATGTAAGTAACATGTTTAAACAGATGCAGCTCTGGCAGATCTGAAAAATTAGGATTTTGATACTTTGTACTTTTTTTTTAAATGGAGTGCACATTGCTTGTATTTATTTTGAAAACTCTGAAGTGAAAAGGCAGTATATGAAAACATCATTTTCACTACGTTTAATGGGAAAGCCAAAAAAGAAGGGCAGGTAAGATTACTTTTAAAAAATGGAGAATAAGCTAAGCAAAAAAAAATTTTTTTTTTTAAATAACCCTATATGGATTTTTCAGATGTACTACAGAAAACACTGTCTGGTGGATCAGCTGTCTGTACCAGATGAAAAAAATTAACACTGAGATTACTAGACAAATTGCCTTGTAAGAGTAAAATGCATACAATTGTAGGCTGGTTGGTTTTCAAAGGTTTCCTTTGTGTACACAGTATTTGCAGTCACAACCAATAAAACAAAATATACTAGCACGTTATTTGTGGTTTTGGTTTTGGAATTGCATAATGGTGACTAATATTTTCTCAAAACCTACTTTATAGTGTTTACTTAGCAGAATTTTCATGCACTGTACCTGGAAAGTATGAAATGTACTTTGTGTGCTTCCAAAGGGTTGTGAAGTCTCAGGAAGAGGTTTACCAGTTTATGGAAAGAGAGCAGAGAGTGTTTCTCCTCTCTGGGTTTTTATACATGCTGGTACAGATCAGAAACACGTTAGCCAGGAGAGGGAAAGGAAGAGTAAAGTAACAGGAGCTCTCAAAGAAACATAGAAGTATAGAGCGGGCAGATGAACTACAAGCTCCAGAAGAACTACCTACAGAGGCAAACTCAGTTCAACACCACCAAGGACATCAAGGCTGTCGTTGTTTACAAAAGAAAAACATACAAATTTCTGTTACAGAAATGAGACTCTCAGCTAAGCTCAGCACTAACATGTCACGTAGGGCCCTGGCCTCTGTGCCATTCCCAGGCACAGCAGCATGTTCCCAGCATTCCCACTACAGAGGCGGCATGATCAATTAGCTTCTGATCGTGTCCAGGCTATCAGCACTTTTCTCACTGGCTGTGCACAGCTCCATCCTGGAAAGGCACAGGTAGCCTCTGTGAGCTGTTCTTCTTGAACTAAACACTCCTTGGAAACATGTCAGGAGTTCTTGCTATGCCGAAGTTATTGCTTAAGACTCTCCTCAAACACGGGCAGCTGCCTCTATACTTTGAGACAGCTGATTATATTCCATTTATATTCTGAAGTTGTCTCCTAAAGCTTTAGAGATACAGACTGATTCCATTTTTTGTATTGAAAGGTTACAGCCCGATCTAATTGTGGGAGCACGGGAGATGGGCCCTACAGTCGCATCTGCATTTTCCTAATCCAGTCCTGGCAAGACTAAGCTTCTGCAGCATAAACCATTCTTAGAGGGCTATTCCTCACTGAATTCCTTTATTTAACTAGAGATAAGTTTGTCAGCATTCTCACTGTGAGGAACTATCGGCCTAGAGTTTAAGCAAATTCTGTAAAAGCCAACTCTTAGGTAAAATTCCTAAAGACTTCCTATTCCCATAGACCAGGACAAGAAAGGGGTTACAAGGTCTGATGTCATCTCTGAGTGAGCTGAGACACGGTATTTGTTTGCCAGAAGCCATTCATATTGCAAATCCTTTATAATTCTTTTCTTCTTCAGCCTCCTCTGGTAGCAGCAGTCGCTGTAGAAAAGCTACTGGAAGAAGCAGGCAATTCTGGTAACCCACCTTTCTTAGTACACAGTCTGCCATGGGCCTGGATCTGCTCAGCTCGTAATGATGCAGAACTCACCCAGCATAGACCTTTGGTATCTCTTTGTAATCAGTAGCGGCAATTTAAAACAATAGCTGTATGTTTTTTTCCACCGTTTGAAGTATCACAGCACTAGCCTGCTCTTTGTTGCCAGAGTACATGCTCACTAGGGTGTGCAATGTCAGTAAACTGATCCAAACATCACAAATTACAAGGACTGAATACAACAAAAACCTCTGGTTCCCATGGATTCCTTGACACTGCAAATTATTAAAGATTACCTGAAATTACTCGTCTCTGTGCACCCGATTATAAAGTCATATTGCCTGAGACAAGTACCGTAGAAACAGAGCTCCCCAGCACTTCTATTATGAAGGTGCTTTCCTTCCCTTGTGACCTGTAGATATTGCCATTCTTAAATGGGACTTAGGGGAGAAAATAAAAGAATTCTACAGGCTAAAGTGATCACTGAATCATAAGGAACTCGTACAGGGCCCATGTCTGGCTGCAGTCCAAGTGATGGCCAGTGCTTCCCCAGAAAATGAACAAGAATCTGAAAACCATCAGTAAAAGGAGGAAAAACAGTCTTGAGTCATACGTCTCCAAACACAAGGCCATAGCACAGTGTGCTAAACAGAGGTTGCAGGGGGCTGGGAAGCAATTATGACTAGCGTCTGCAAACGCAAGAAATGTGATTCAGTGTAATAGAGCCAAGCAGGCACTGGTGCACCGGGCCTCTGGCTGAGAGGCACGTTCCGGCACAGGATTCATGAGCCTCACTCGTCCCCAAAGGTCTGGCCCACGTCTCTCTGGGTTCACATCTCCCTCATTATGCTGAAAGTTTCCCCCCATGGCCGCACCAGTAGATGACTGAAACAGGAATCCAATTAGTCTTTTGAGCAAACCAACAATAATAACGACCACAGGAGTAATAATAGGAGTTACGATGGCTCTGGTAACTACTGTGTTACTGGTGCTAATAATTAGTTGCTGTAATTTTAATATAGTAGTAGTAGTGTAAATAATTAAATCTGCGCGAGAACATCCACCAGGAAACCCAGGCAACCAAAAAAAAAATCACTTCTAAAACTTAACATCAAATTGATTAGTTTTTAAGGCCTGAATTTCTGCTTCCCATGGGGATTGATATGAGAGGGAGAGGTTAGACCCAACTAGATGCTCTTGTGTTTCTATGGTAACGTGGTGTTTCAAGTAGCCTCTGCCATTACCTATGATTGGTAAAATCACTAGACAGTGTATAAAGTGGCCAAGAGAAGCAGCAGCCAATAAATGCAGAAAATCCTTAAATCAAAGAGACACAGAAATAAGAGATGGAAACAACCTGTTAGATCATCTTGCTCATTCCCTGAGGCCCTGTGCAGTATTATTAACAGTCTCAAGAACCTTGAAAAATACTAAAAATTCCATCCAAGACACTTGTAAAAACTTACTGAAGGGGAGAGCAATTTCTCAGGAAGTTATAAAAAAATCTTCCTAATCCTCTTTCAGTAAGTGCGCACGCACTGTACTGAGTATGCTTAGGCATCATGTTTTCCAGCATCTGAGAAATGGGATGCATGGGAGAAGTTTCAGGGTACTACTTACGCTAACACTAGTATTTTTGCTTCCTTCAGGGTCAGCTATATTCCACCGAATTTTCCCCTCCCTGCCCCAGAACAGCTTTCTACCCCGAAAGCAGAACTGTTTTGAAGATCCTGCAAGAGCCTTTGCTAGTGTCTATCCATTTAAGCTGGTAGGTTCCAGGTGTCACACTGATGAGCTGCAGAATAAATTTCAAATAGAAAGAAGACATTTTAGACAAGCATTTGTGTTACAGTTATAACTCTACATCTGCTTTTTAGTGAAAGGGAAGAGCAGGATTAGACTACCTCGAACCTTGTGAGTCACGTGCTTGTCCTTTACTTAGCCAGGATGCAGCAGCACCTTCTTGAAGCAAATGAAAGCCATGTCAGATAGCTTCTGACTGCCCCAGAAGCACCACTGGAGAGTACAGATACTATGTTAATATATAAAAGGAAGCCTGAAGTGCAAGGTATCTGTTTGAATCTTTAATTTTCAGGGCCACCTTACCCAAATGCAGGGCTGGGAAAAAACCCTTGGGGTCTTGGCCTCCACTGAGCACAGGTGAGCACACAGAGATAAACATGCAATTTTGTTGTCACGAAGCCGACAGTAACACAGGTTTGTCTCTGTCCATATGTCACTCACATACTGTATCCCAGGCCATCAGAATATACAAGATGGAGCTGGTTTCAGAGCCCAAACAGCTCCTCACCCACAATATGAAATAAAAGCCTAGAAGAAGGCTTCCCAGCATCTGAGGTAATCGAGTAACAGTAATTAATAGGTTGTTTCCATGCAAGATTGTATGTGTGTCACAGGAGACCCCCATAGCTGGGCAAGTTTTACAGGGAGCCAAATGGGCCTGATGAAACAGAAATAGCCCACTTCACGGAGGAGATGCTTTCTCTGTTCAAAGGCAGCTCTCTCCTCTCCATCCCAGCCTACCTTCCTACTGAGGACAGTTTTTGACATGCTTCCTTGGGGCCATAGTTTACACTTGATGAATGAGACCCCAAGGAAACATTAAAAGCTTGAGTGATTTCGGAAATTTTTGGTAAACCTGAAAGCTTGCTTTGATGTGCCATAATGCTCCAAATCTCTCTTAACAATCTTATGAAAAAATTCTATGCGAGACAGGCAAAATGTTCACAATCAACTGCATCTAACAAAGAAACACAAGTAATTTTAATTGCAGAAATTACCTGCTTTGACTTTCTGGGGCAAATACGGGAATCTGACGAGCTGTTTACATTGCCTACCATTTCTATGTACTTCAGCTTCTGTCTGCCATGTGTTTGAAAAAACCCCAATATATCCTTTGACTACCTCAAAAAAATTGAAACAAAAAAGAGGTCAGGGCACTAGTTGAAAAAAGTCAACCAATTGTTAAATAATGCAGATGAGAACCAGATCAACATAGCCAGTGATTCCAAGCAGCCAGCCAGAGAGGAAGAACTTCCTTGAACGTACCGCAGAGAATTGTGATAGGGATCCTGTCTGGATGAGATCAACGCACTGATGCCATGCCAGACTTTAATTCTGTCATGTGACCCATCAGCTGCAAGAAGAGAGTCAGGAGAAGATGACTAATAGGAAATAAGGGCAAAAATAATAATAATAATAATAAAAAAAAAGAAAAACAGCATCTGCATTTTTCTGCTTGGTTTTTACTCTTATTGATTGTGCTGGTTCTGACTTTGCTGTGTTACAAAAAGGCAGTCACCAGTTAACTAGGTTTAAGTAACATGCTGGTACTAACTTGGAGTTTTACAACAGTATGCAGTGGTGCGGCTGCTCTGCTCATTTTAGGTTTCTATATCCAGAATTGCCTTGCTGCACAGGAGGCCATAAGGAATGCCCACATCTTCCAAGTGCCAAAGTATCCCAGTGTGCTGGACTCTGCAAAAGCACACACATTCCACTCTCAATAAAATTTTAAAAAAAATGCAAATGTATCATTCAGGTGGTATAAGACTGGAGAAATTTACAAATTTCTCATTATTGCAAAGCATTTGAAGACTTGATGGTGGAAGCCTGTGCCCTTCTATCAAGAGTGATTTAGACCTAGGAGGTCAAATACTGCTTTTACATAAAACTATGTCGCTGCAGAGTAATTCACTAAAGCCAATGGGGTCAATATATGTTTGCCCAGGTTAAGGGAAGACATGTTTCTTCCACAGGTGTTATATGCTGTCTTCATACAGAGCTATGACTGCAAGTGTGATTTCCTCAGCAGCACATATAGATCCTAAAGGAGTGCTACCTTTATCTTGGCATCAGATTATTACTGTGCTACATAACACAGTTACCCAGGTAGCCACATTTCCTGTGTCTATAGATAAGTATCTACAGTAATGGGTTAGATGCCACAAAATGTTTGAGAACAGGCTGAATATTGGCAATGTGAGGTAGGGGCAGGACTATATCTTCTTGCCATGCTCCTCTGCCTCCCCCAGCCTCTCCCTAACTGCAAGAGCTCAGTGATGTGCTGGGGCAGGACAAGGTTCACTCCATTTTCCAGTGGTCTGCACCTCCTGAGTGTCAGCTAGGCTGCCTGGGTACATCTCACTCCTTCCCAGCCTGACCGGGCTGGCAAGGAAGAGGCCACTCGTCTCCGCACATGAAGGTGCCAGGAGGATAGTTCTTCTGTAGCTGCTGGTCCAAGCTGTTAAATCTATCAACAGTTGGGCAAGCAGGAATAATGCTCAGCAGCTGACACAGAAGTGCTGGCATCTCTGCACATGCTTTGTCTTCTTGAAACCACCTATTGATCACTCTTGGCCTCTGAAGAAAAGAAAATATGACATCTCATCCCATATTTTTATTCCCATATTTTATCCCATCTACTGCTCTTTCAGAGTGTGGGACCCTGATTAGGTTCATATTCAGGACTGCCTCCTCTTCTGATATAGAAATGTGGACTTTGAAGCTAGCCCAGGCTGGGAACACATTACCAGGCCAGTTGCATTCCCAGTGGAAATGAGTCTTATTTACAGATAAAAAATAAAAAAGTAGTATCGCCTATTATCCCAAGGGCGTTGTTTACATTAATTTAGCAACTGCTTCCAAGGAGCTACAGAGTTCAAGAGCATTGCTAAACAGTGAGAGCCCATCCTGGATTGAGTTACTGACAGAATTACAGCTGACACTAAGAACTGCTTGAAATGTCTTGAGGGGAACTGCAGACAATGGGCTGTATTATTTAGCAGAATAAAGGTGAAGTTACAGGGGATACTTGAGACCAAGAAAGGCAGAGTCAGTGAGTCTACCACAAGCATCAGCTTTGGTTATACTAACCCAGATCAAGGAAAGGAGGAGTTAAAGTGAGCCAATTTGCTGAAACTTCAGCGATTTTTCTTCTCCCAAGATTCAGCCATATGTTGGACCAACAGATATATTCTTTGCATACTGTTCTATCAATACCTTCCATTCGCATAAATAAAGAAGTTTCCAATGCAGAGAATCTCCTCCACTCTGAAGCTGAGTGTCTTTCCCCAAAGGCTGAGGCTCTAGATAGTCTCAACAATCTTTACACCAGTCCTGTCAAAAGTGAGATAGGAGAGGGTGCAAACTGATGGTCTCCTCTGGGAAATGGCAAAGCCTGGTATTAACACCATTCCAAAGGAAATGGTCAGTCTGTACAGCATTCCTGTACTAAACAACATTTTGAAGACACCATTTTATCCTCAGCTAACAAGGACTGAGTACTCTGAGGTCAGGCAACGTTGATGCAGGTTTCACCAGAAGCAGCTCATTGCAAGCTCCTTAGCAAGGTCCCAGCTCATCACTGCTCCCACAAGCCTGACGTGCTCCATCGTGGAGAAGTGCAGGATAGCAGGACTGATGACACTTGTGCTGAGAAGGGCAGGGTACCCACTCCAAAGCCATCCTTCCACCTTCTAAGTTCATGGACCACAAGCACATTTATTCCCCTTTTGAATTTGCATGCAATAAACAGTCAAACCAGCAAGAACGTTTCTGGTGAGAGAACTCAAAAGTATGTGGAAGTGAACTTCCGTGCTCATATGCTACAAGTCTTTGCACCAGATTTCTTAACTCAATCTCTATGAGAAAGAAAATTTAAAAGCACCACAGAAGCTGGCTGACCACTCCCTGTTAAGCAGCATAGCTTGAATTCCAAATATTTATAATCATCAGTGCAAAAGATGGAAAAGCATTTGAGTCAGTCTTTAAAAAACACAACACATTTGTGGTATTTCACAGGCAGAAAATGAGAATAAATTTGTCAAAGAAATTATTTGCTGGAAATTATTCTCTAGAGTCCTCATATTAGCTAAAGAAACCAGGCACAAAATGCAAAAAAGAAATGAAAGTGTTTAGTTCAGGTTCCGATACCAATGTTTATTTACCATGGGGATACTTTACAATTCTCCCATTCCAGTGGATGTGGTGAAATTCCTTTTCAAGACAGGTGTGATATTTTCTTGACAAGTATCAAGTGGAGTAGTTAGTAATATGTTATCAATAGTGTTGAATGAATCTCCTGTCTGTAATTAGCTATTAAAGCATAAAAGTCTTGTGCTCTGCTAGTGGGAGAGGTTTATTGCGTTGTGGGTAGGGACAGTGGTCAGATTTTTCCCATTTCACACATATGTGTACCTCTCAGCTAGATATATCTGCACTTGGCCATTTTGTGGAGCACTATATGAAATTTAGTCAGATGAGTTTCTTTTACTGCCCCCATGTCAGGGCAGTTCTCAGCCTCTTGAGAAAATCTACAGAGAGCAGTAAAGCCCAATTGTCCAACCAAGCTCAGCAATTGTGTCAAAGCACTACCAGGGGGTTCAAAATCATTTTTCACTCAGTGTTTCTCATGAGTAGTCACTCTCTACTTTAAAACTCTTCTCCTTCACTGCATATATGCACCGTTACTATTCTAGCACTGCTCAAGATTTCTGAGCAGAAGACAAGAATTGCCTAAATGATAATTCTGTTGCTTACTTCAGCTGGGGCATGAGCTCCAATTAGCAAAAGCTAGCAACATGTCAGAAGTACATGTCCCACAGCACCTCTCAGCAGAAAGAGAGCACAATAGCAGGTAATGCGATCCCATTACAAATTACTTCATTCTCTGCTTAACTGGCCTGATAAGGAAGCCATAAAAAAGCCTCAAAATCACAATTTTTTTCTTTTGCACAAAAGAGCATTTCCAGAAAACACAGAGATGGAGCTGAAGACTGATTTCCAGAACTGTCAGAATCAAGTAGGAAGCTGTTTGCTGTGGCTAGATTACTCTATAGAGGCCTGTGTTTAAAAAGCTGTCCGTTCCTACAGCTTTTTACAGTAAACCACAAAAGAATAAATTTGCACTAATAACCTTAAGGGTTCAATTTCCACTCACTTATATCACGACGCTTATAACTAATGCTGCTAGTTTCTTTTAACTTCCTGGCCCTAAACCTCCATCTGTAACTAAAGCAAAACCCAGGCCAAATAGAGCAGGCTAAGGATAGATGGATAAGACTGAAGGAACGTCCAAATCCATGCAGTCTGCTCCAAGTCTGACTTTTCACCTCACTGGAATGTCTCTATTAACAGCAATTTCCATATTAAAGTCTTAGCTGAATGGTGACCTTCCCATATTCACAAGCACAAACTGTAGCTGAGTATTTGCTGCTCCTCTGTACTGTGCCTTCAGCTACTTCAGCGCTACCCCAGCCTCACCCATAGGATGAGCAGATACCATGGTTTTCCACACAGATTTTGTGAATTTGCACTGTGGTGCCTGAAACTCAGGGGTTGGGCTCCCGCAGATGAGCACCGGTAAATGCAAAATCTTCTATTTTGAACCTAATTTCTATGCAATTTTTAATATGAAACTTCACAGTCCTGGTCCCCATGTTGTTCTGTACTATGTTCTTTGTCAACGTAACTATTGCAAGTATCACAAAATACATGAGAGCCCTTTGTAAGTAAAAGTGGCTCTGTCCCGGGAGTCTTGCTGTCAAGTAACACCTTTACTGCCAGCCACCAGCCACACACAAAGGCAGCCCCTCTCAGTAAGGCACTGCGTTTGTGCTTCGTATGGCTTCTGGATCCTGGGGTGAGGCCCCTCCTGTTCAGTGCTACATGAGGGAGGCATGCTTCTGGTAGCCTTTCTCAGGAAGCTCAAGTTGAACTTCTTTTCTTCTTGGAGGCCATGGAAAATGCAGGCCAATTTTCTTCTGTTCCCTGTGCAAAATACTGACAGGAGAGAGCAACAGGGAGAGCCTGCCCTGACGACACCCAACTGCACCTGCTGCAGCCTCTGGCAACCGAATTGAACCTGCACCAGCTGCGATCAGTATTGCACAAACACGTAAGCACAGATGCAACTGGTGTAACTCCTCTGCCACCCTCACCTGCCAGGGTCTGTGAATGGGCAAAAAGCTGCACTTTCAAATACATAGAGTATGGTCAGAAAGGCCATCCCCATCTGCAACAGCGGGGAAGAAGGTGTGGTCAGTAGCAAGTAAACCATTATCCTCCTAACTGCTGAAAACCCAGCATTTCATGGGTTGGGAGCAGGGCAATTGCCTTCAGAAATGCTTCCTATGTAGTTGTGCTTCAGCAGCAACGTTTCTCTTTGCAGATCACCACACCTCCATTTGATTCCTCCCTGCCTTTCCTCTTCTCTCCTGCCTTTTCCTTCCCCACCTTCCCACAGGAGGCCTCGGCTCTGACAGAACTCTGCAGGAAGGCAAGAAGGAATCCCTCCTCCCCTCCATGAGCAATGGGAGATCATTCCGCACGTATTTTATTCCATATTATTTTGACATTCTTAAGTTAAAACAAGATCACTTGGCACTGGAGCCAGCAGAGCACCATCTCCCTTTGATCGCAGGTCACTGCACAGCTCCTGCTGTGCTGCCTCACAGTTTGTGTTCAGTAGCTGTGCTGGGAGCATACTGAAACAACTCTGATTCCAGGCAGTGCACAGTACAGATGGTCCTCTGCGGAAGCCACACACAGCAATGAAAACCAAAGAGAAACAACAAGGACGACAAAATCTCTGAGCCACACAGAGTGAAAGGCCGTTGAGACTGACTTTGTAGTTCTGCAGCAAAACAAAGCAAAAGCCCCAGAATGTTTTGCCTTGCCAAAACCCCTCAAATCTAATATTGCTGTCTTGCCCAGCCCAACACTGTCCAATTATGATATATTCACACAGAGGCTGGTGAAACAGCAACTGGTGCGAACTCACATACATCATATCTGTTACAAAATTCTGTGAGTGATGCTGAAGAGTTCTCCCTGTACCTTCTGGTAATTCAAAGCAGTATTTGACATTTTTGTATGGAAGTCATGAGCTGGACGTTCAGCAAGATTCAGAACTGGGCAAAACATTTGGGAGAGCTGGCAAGCACGCTGTGCTGCATGCAGCCCTGGCGGGATGGGCAGTTGCTCTTCTGCAGAAACGTGGGGTATCTCTACAACATGAACAGCTGCACTCAAGTTCAGGCCCAGCAGCCTGAGCCACTGGAGAGTTTGGTCAAAGGCTCCCTCAGCCTTCCTCCCAGACCGCAGGGCAATGCGAGCACTGAGGGGAGACACGGGCAAGACCTGAGCTGCCATGGCTACAGAGACGTGGTGAGGACGTCTTGGAAAACACTGGGAGGCCCGCGATGGTGTGAAACAGTCACAGAAGCTTGTGGCCTGACCCGACCTGCAGTTCCCTGCCCAAAGGCTGCTCAGCCACTGACGCTGAAGAGGGACAGCCACCAGCCTCCTCACGCGTCCCCGCAGTGCTGGAAGGCAAGTGCTGGGCCGTCCGCCACAGCACAGCCCGGAGCTGCCGGAGCTCGGGATTCCTGTGCTGCCCCGCCAGCCTGCTCCAGTCCCGCTCTGGGAGGGCCCAGGGGTTTTTGGTAAAATGAGAAGGTATTTTACTCCCCCTGTTTATTTAAACACGATTATTTGACTAGGCCAACCTGATGAGATCAATCTCTCATTTACTGGGATGACCTGTCTATTCGGTACACAGGTCTTATGGAAAAGAGCAGGGCTGGCCACTGCAAATCTACGCTGCTATTGTGGTGTAGACTACCCACTACCATACCCACAGAAAACCTTCCAGATTTTGCACACATGTTCTGGCATGCCATCTGATCCAAATTAGAGTAGGCCTGTGCTGGGTTCCCTTGCTCAGCACTGAATTCCAGCTGCGGTAAGCCACTAACGCTGTTACACCTAGTCTCTAATTTGAATGCATTTTACCTTTCAATATATTATGTCTGAACGTTAAAAATTTCCACAAGAGGTGGATTTTTTCCTACTCCATCAAGTCAACCTGCAGCATAGTCAGCCTATAGAAAGCCAAGATTTGATATAAATTGTCCCCTCTCCTGCCAAGGCCTATAGAAACAGAAGACACACTGGAGGGGAGGGCAGCCGCAAACCCAGGGCTAGTCTCTGCCACTGGGGACACAAGCCCCCTGTTGTCAGCAATGCTTCTCAGAAAAACTTTTATTATAACAAGGCTTTTTGTCAGAAAGGCTATTCTGATGAACCTTAATTTTTCTGTCAAGGTTTTTCAACTCCAAGGATGAAAACTTCCGCAGAAAAACTTTCATTTTAGCATTTTTTCATTTTTTAACATTTTAAAAATTCCCTGTCAATGTTTTATAGAGCCTACTTCATTTATTTGTTATTTGCTTTTTTTTTTTTTTACATATTTCATAGCATGTTAGAAGTAATGTGCAACAAACTACCATCTGCGGGGCCTATAATGAACCAATTTGGCAATCAACCTGATCTTGAAAAATAAGAAAGTTATTGTTTTACTTAGAAGTAAATAGCAACTGTCTTTAACGAGTTTAAAAATAATAGAAAGGTTCATCTACTTCATTGCATCATTATCACATCCTCAAAAACAACCAACCAAACAAAAACAACAGGGAGAGACCCATGTGACATTTCAGAGAAGGTGGCCCAGCCATGAGGCTTTGCGGGGCTTTGTCTGTTGGACACACAGGAGACCTAGGACATCCCTGTCCCATTCAGACCAGTTTTCTGTAAAAATTAGTAGTATCTCTAGAGCTGGATCTCCAAGAGCCATGCACCAATGTCACCTTTCTCCAACATGCCAAGGATGGCATTAAGATTAATTAACCAGGTGAAGGCTTCCTTACCTCTTTCAAGACATATGCAGCCCACTGGACAGAGACTAGAATTCAAGTATTCTGGTGCCGTGGGAGGTTTTGTTTGCTGTGGCAAAGTAGCTTTCTCTCTTACCACTATCCCTTCTGGACACGTACCTTTTCAACAAGCCCGTGCCTTTCAGTTCAGGATTGTTGCTGTTAGACAGCCTTTGAGAAGTTTCCTGGTCCGCTGGCCACAACAGCTCTTCCATGCTAGACAGCTCTTTGTGTCGATTTTGCCTCACTGCTCCCGGCATCAGCACTCCTGAACACCCAGCGGGTCATTCCTGGCAGAAACTCTTCTCACTTTCCTCACCTCCAACCCACCAGGACGTGGTTGTTCATAAGTCAAAGACTCAGCAATTTGTGCCAGCCCTTTGAATTGTGAAAAAGCTGAAAGTCTGAGGAAACACCTGGCTTGGATGATTTACAGGTGCAAGCTTGATTGCCTATGTGACTTTAGAGGCAGATTCCACACACCCAGTACGTACACTTGGTCTGACAGCCACAGGTTAGATTTTAATAAACAAATATCAATGCACTGCTCCGTGGAAAGCTCTAGACACAAAGTCTAGGTAAGATACTCAGAGCTTAATTAGCACACACACTCCCAAATTTATCTGCAGGCTGTGTGGTAGAAGTGGCTCCACCAGCATTCTCCTGTGCCGCCCTCTCCTCCCTGCCCGGGGCACACAGCTGGTAAGGGGTCTGTGGTGCAGATTAGCTTCTGTATGAATAACTCCATGAGGTGCCTACAGTACCAGACGAAATTAAAATGGAAAGGCAGTCTGTAGAAGGTCAGCTTTTCGCTCAGGCCAAAGAAATATTAATGAGGAAGAAAGGTTAAAAACAAAGTAAGGAACAGGAGGAATAAATGTTCATCTTCACAGAAGCTAGGGGCAATTGCAACTTACAAATTTCAGAACTTGTCTTGGATGACAATTAGGCTTAACAAAAGAAAACAATGAACTTCAAAGGAACACAAGCGGGATGTTAATTGCACCATGCTTATCTAAAAGTAGTTTGTTTTCCTTTCAGCTGCCCCCTGTGCCCTCGTTTAGTAGAAACCTGGTATTCCAGACAAGGAAAATATCTGTTGAGTTGAATCTCTCCCCATCCACAGCGAGGAGCTGTACTCTGACTCTGGTTAGATCTGGAGCTGCACTGCTGGGAGTAATACTGACAGCAAATTCACGGAGTCTTCCTGTCACAGCACCTTTCTTGTCTCACTTGGCATCAAGGTGGATTCATATCCTCCTGTTAAAGACATTCAGTAACAACGCAACTGCTTCCATCTTTGCAGCGTGCTATTGCCCCAGAGAATGTTCTTGTTCACCTGCAGATGAAGTAACATGCAGCTAGTGATTTTGGAAAAGGTTCAACAAAGAAAATCCTACACCAATGACTACAGCTTTTGTTTGGGTTTGGTTTTTTTTTAAATGTTTGACACAGCCTAAATGTTCATCTCCAAATATGACATGCAAGAAAGGAAGCAGGTGCAAACCACATTCCCGAGTGTTGTTTCCCCCATAGTCAGGGAACAAAGGGACAGTCTTACCAGGCTGCTGAGGCCCAGCAGCCACTCACCATAGCATCAGCAGAGCAAACTTCCTGGGGCAAAAGCTGGGTTAGGATTCCCAGGAAACTCTGAAATAGAAGGAACAAGTGGCACACAGAAACATCAAATTTAGTTTTTGGAAGTTCAGAGGAGCGTGTTTGAAACTTGCAGACTTAGGAGTCAGAGATAGTATCAGCTACACACAGCTGATTATGCAGCATGCATGGTTTGGAGACATGATGCAGATTAGAAATGTGGCAGGTGTCAAGAAGTAGCAAAGGCCAGCTGCTTGCTAAGGCATGGGAGCCAAGCGTGATGGCACAGCTGGCAGGTTAGAGACTTTTTTAGCCATGGCCTATCCTGGAGTACCTGAGCAAGGTGGGCAGAGCAGGACAAGCCCAGAGACAGCAGCCGGCGTCAGCCAAGAGTCCAGATCATTGGGCAAGTCTGTGGCACTGAGGAAGTTCCAGGGTCAAGCCACAGAGTCAATCCACAGGTCACGGTTAGGTCCAGTGAAGGTAAGTAGCACCAGAGACATACTTTCATCTGCATCTGCGATTTCCTAGTGCAAGATACTTTCCGTATTAGTTACATTAATTTTGGGAACGTAAAAAAAGGGAAAAAAGAAAACGCCCCCAAACTGAGCAGGCTGTATTTTAAAAAATTAAACACAGGGTAAATAAAGAATAATTAAAACACATGCTGATCACCCCCCACTCAGCCCTCACCCCACTCCAGTCAGGGTGAGGGTCAGGAGAATGGCCAGCACGAACTGCACATAAAATGCTAAGACAATTGCCAGATCCTGCAAAGCTTGGAGGGACAAGTACAGGGATAAAAGTGATGGCATCTCAGACAGAATACTTCTTCCCACTCCTCCTCACCCATGCCTGTAGGTACCAGCTTTGCCAGAGCCGGAGGGGGCTGAAATGACTCATTTCCAGCATGAGGACTTTACTGAGCGCTGTAGCTCAGCATAGTGCTAAGCCTGCTGCGCGTGTGCCTGACCAGCTGGATCCGAACTCACGCTGTCTTTCCAGTCCCTAGCCTACCACGACACACACCATCTGCAGCAGCACTTTGTGCAGTCACACGAGGACGGAGTCTGTCCTCCCTGTGCAGCTCCCCCCACAAAGCCAGTGCAAAAGCCCCTGGATCTGCTCACTGGGAAGGTGTGAGGTGAAGCACAGGAGCTGCCCGTTCAACCAGGTACCTTCTCCAACAGCCTGCTAAGTGGAGGGAGCACCAATCTCCAACGCCAGCTTCTTTGAGTTTGCAGATGATTGCATCTCTATTTCAAAAAGAAAATGACAGCTGTTTTGTTCCCTCACTGCAGCTGAGTACTGCAGCTTTATGCTCAGCAGACATGCAGGAGGGAAAATAATTTTCCCTGACAGTGAGGCTAGAAGAATGGCAGAAAACCTCTCTTACTAAGCAGCTTACTGGTTAAATGTGAGCACAGGCTCCAGGAGAGTGAGGCCAGCATAGTAGGTAATTCCCTGAGATAGGGAGTACATGATGGCAGCAGCAGCAGCAGGACCTGCTGCTGATAATAAGATGGGACTCACAATGTTGGGATGGCAGATTTCATAACAGCAATCACGAAGATAGTGAGAGTGATACAAGTGTAAGAAATGAGGGGATAGGACAAATACAAGGTTCTGGTTTCTGTAATTGCAGGCAAGCAAATTATAAAAATAATAGTAATTTTGAATGTTTCAAGAGATTAAATCAAAGAGATAATATTTAAATCATAAAAATGTAGCTGCTGAAATTTTACTTGAAAACGATAACAAAATCTTTGCAACCAGCAGCTTTTGTTGTATGTCTGCCAGTTATTCACATTGATCTGCTAATAACAGGATATGGAATGCTTTTCATCATCAGAGAAGCTGTAGTTATTAGTCAACCTTAGGGTTGTTGGTTCAGTTCATTATTCTCAATTAATGCTAATGGAAAAGCTAATGTGCAGAAATGAGGCTGTTGATTTTGCTGGGATTGCTGGAACCAAGGAGTACCAGGCACCTCCCAAGGTCTTTGCTTTTACCAGCTGCTCTTGCTGAGCTGGTCAGAATGTCCCATGTTCCATGGACAGGAAACGGGGAGTGCTTGTTTTCTCAGAAAGGTAAAATAAGGTCCAAGCCAGGCCCAAATATCTTGAACAGTACCCCCCACCCCACCTGCCATTTTTCTGAGCTGTACAGTGGAGTATATCTAAGAAGCAGCTGAACCAAAAATAGCTAAGTCAGGGAACATCTGTTTTTTTAAAACTTTCCCTGGTTGCAGCCAAAATTCTTTCAACTGACCCAGCGGTTCAGGTACCTTTGTGGGACCCGGATTAAAGGAGTGATCAGGTGGTCAGCAGCTCTGAGTTTCATTCTGCTGTTGGTCACTACCAAAGGTTCAGTATTTGGCTCATTTACTTCATCCCATGAGCTGAGCCTCAGAATAAAGGAAACAATGCCTGCTGTCTATAGATGACATGCAAAAAGACATCCCATTAAACTGTGTGTGTTGCTTGCAACTAGAGAGATTACATCATGAGCTTTATTTGGTCTACTGAATAATACCCATGTCCTGTCGCCACTGGGCAAGAGGGCAGACAATAACAAAATGAAAATTGATCAATAAGAATTACAGGTAAAGAAGTCATTTTATTGTGTGGCATTCCTATCAGTAGGTTACAAGGCAAGTCACTTTAACAGGATTTAAAACGGGGCAGGTAAATTGGCAAAACCTAAAGTAATACAGACAAATACATAAGCTTAGGCAATGGTGCAGAAGAAAGCATGCTTTGATGTGTAAAATGATTCTCTGTGGAGTCCCTCCTGGATGCCGGTTTTCTGCAGTTGGCATAAACTGCAGTGAGAAAGGTTAGGCGTAAGATACGCACACTGGACGAGTGCCCTGGTAAGGGCAGGTGGCAAACCTAAAAGGGCAACGTTTCTTCTGGGTCTGGCAGACAGCATCGTAACTGAGCTCAAGTCAAGAATCTACTGTTCTCTACCAACCATTTCAACAGCCAAATTCTCTTTCACTAAAAGTATATATATTTTTTTCATTTATTCCCACATTAGAACTTAATCTTCCCCTACAGATTCTTTTCTAGAGCTGTTCCTATTTGCATAATTAAAATGAGGATAGTAGAGGCTTTTGTGTGTTTTGGTTTGGTGTGGGTTTTAGTGGGGTTTGGGGTTTTGTTTTGGTTTTTTTTTTTTTTTAATAAAAGGCAGGGGCACCACCTAACGGTGAGTTAGAACCCTTGGCTTTTTCTTTCTGCAGTTGGCTAGTTGTTATACCAACATTGACGCTACAGATAGCAGAGACAAAATCCAACTGTTTAATTGAGTTTGAACTGTCAATTACTAAGCCTGAACATTGGCAAGATTGATCGGGGTACCTTATATTATACACAAACGCACACCCCTCACACTGTCAGCCCCTGCACATAACTGATCCTAAGAAAGAAAATAAAGCAAAGAGGGTTTTATGCAAACTGTATGTTACATTAAATTTAATTGCTTAGAAACTAAGTTATTCTAGTGCAGGAGGAAAAAAAGCCCTGACTATAGTCCAGGATTTGTACTGACAACCCAGCCTCTCCCTACTGGGCAATATTTCAACTGAAGACCTGCAAAGGGGACAGGCACAGGTCCTCTAGTAAGTCATATTAAAAATTTTAAGTTAACTTCAAAGCAGGTGTTTATCTTGATAAATTATTTTTTCTCATGGGCTCCTAAGTTTAACCCAAGGATTTTGCTTTCTGATGTCACAGTAAAAACAACGAGAAAACAAATTAAAGGAAAAACTGCTCAGTTAGTGAAATCAGTGTGTCACTTCTCACTGCATAAAAACTGAATCTTTTGCTTTCTAAGGCCACTAGGAAATCAAAAATACAGTCATCAGTCCTGAAGTTCCTAAGGGTGTAGAGATTGCATGGGAGTGGCGCTTTTGGGAGCTCTAGCATATTTGGGATTGTTTACAGTTCACACTAAGATTAAGGTAACTTCTAGACGAACATTCCTCACACTGATAAATTCAGCAGAAGAAAACCCTTAACAGCTCACCAGTTTAATTTCTGTACGTGTAAAATGTTCGTGGATGAGAAGGTAGCTAATGTATCTACCACGCAGGGAAAGGAACGGACAGGGGAATCCTTAGTAGGGCAGCCTTGGTCCAGAGCACACTCAGGCTAGACTGTGCAAAAGGGGCACAGGAAAGGCAAATTTAGAAGGTTTATATCCTGCACTTACAATCTATGGATCAGGAAAGGACCGCAGGAGACTGCATATCTAGGACAGTAGGCCTACTAAGCAAATGTTACAAAATTTGCAGTCTGGGCAACAGCCACCCACTTTCAGTGACGGGGCTCACACGGGCAGTGTTGTGCTGAACACAGAGCAGTGCGGTTATTTGTGCATGCTATAATCCTGTGATTGCAAAATCCACTGTTAGCTCCACAGTGGAAGGAATGAGAAATCAAGGGGAGGAGCAAAAAATTTAGAAGCATCCTTAATGTCCTTAGAAGTCGACAAAAGGAAACAGTGAAGTTGTCACTGGTTAGCCAAAGAAACATGAACACTCTACTTACCTCAAAGCTGGTACAAGCAAAACAGAACTGCAAGATGGTTTTTACAAATAAAATACATTAAAGCACAGATGCTGCCAAAGCTGGTTTCTGAAATAAATATTCTCTGTGTAACAGCTGCCACCCACAACCCTAGCTTCTCAATGCCCACTCCGTCAGATGCAAATGGAGAGAGTAAAAGGGGACCTAAGCTCTGTACCATGCTGTCACCACCAAAGACAGGCCATGAAGGTGCACAAAGGCGATATTTAAAAATTAAAAATTGGATTTGCTATTGAAATAAAACTTCATTTGAAAAATATTTCTCAGTAAATGTGACAGTATTTTAATTTTAATTCAACTATAATGATGCCATTTATATTACATCCTATGTTTTTTAGAATCTACTAAAGATATATACCTTAAAAAAACAATATCCCAACTATGTATGATAGCTGTGACAATTTTAATCAAATAATCAGTCTGATGGAAGTTAGCAGAAGCCTCTTATACATGCTTCCCTAAGACTGTGGGAGTTGTTGAGTTAAAAAAATCATAATATTCTGTAGTAAATGCAGCTACATTTCAAACTATGGATGAAACACGTGTGCATGGAAGCGTCTATGATATTTACATTTAGCCTAAGTGCAAATCCAGTGTGGAACACTGAGGGAACATAGGTCTTTCAAATTCAGACTGTGTAACAGCATCAGGCATCATTAAAGAGAGGGAAATATTAGCCCTCAGCCCAGGTTTTGGTGGTCCATAACAGAGTGCCTGTATCTGAAGTCACCGAGTATCAAAGGACAGAGTATGCCTCTTACATTATGACAGATCGATATTCTTGCATATTAACTGTACAAATCTCAGAGTTAAAGCAAGAGCATTCACTTTAAAGAATGCCCAAGGACAAAACGTGGAACTCTGGCCCAAGCTGATTAATGGTCTGTAGACGCCACAAGTTTAGAAGAAAGTCATTGTTTTGTGTCTTTAAGCAATGCTGTGAGGTCGCTAGTTCCTTCCATCAGAACTGGTCTGGCACTGCAGAAATTTGCATTTCATTGTTTTCCTCAATACACAGGCTACCACAGAATAAACTGATTTAAAAGCTTGCTTTTAGCAAGGTGCAGTCCTCACAAGTGTCGGAGCCCATTTACACCCACACAGAACTACATGTGGTTAAGTAGCTGTTACAGGTTGGGCAGGATCAGGCAGGCTCCTCTTGCTAAATGCTGTATGCATGCGTAGTGAGATCCTGTTCTTGCCCCAAGAAACTTTAAATTGCAAGTAAGCATCCAGATTCCCAAAAGTATCTTAACTGCTTTAGTATGAAAATCAAGCTTTCCAACACCTCATCCTTTTTCAAGGTAAACCTATCGATTAGGGTGACTTCTCATAGGAAACATTACAAGTCCTGTGTTTCTCTGTACCTGACTTAAGCAACTGGCACCTTCCCTGTATCATCATGTAAGGAGCTGAAGGAAATTCAGGAGCTAATCCAGTCTAATGCCATACTCTGCCTTGCCTCCCTGGGCACCTGGCACCTGACTGCCTCTATCACAAACCAGGAGACTGTTCTGTCTCTCAGGGCTGGGCTAGCACAGCAACTTGAGAAGCTCTTGCAGCAGCTGCCTGTCATTATCTGTCCTGTGACTAGAAAGCATTCTGTCCCAAACACTTCCAGTCCTTTTGCTTTTGTGGTTGGTCTTACTTGTAACATCCCGAGCAGTGTAGATCAAGAACTCCCTAGTCATTATTTTTTCACACTGTGTGCAACATCTCCCCTGCAGATAGTGCACAGCAAGGATGGGAAGGAGGGAAGAGCATTTCTTGTGCTTTTGTGAAATCCAAATACTGTTAGATTATGTGGTTGGAGGACTTGCAACTGAGTAAGTATAATGCAGATCAAGATATTTAGCAGCAGAGTCTGTTTCAAACACAGGGAAAGTGTGGAGTCGGGAGAGTTAGGCAGTCTAAAGAGCATGTTCTTCTAACTTATCTAGGAAGGAATTTATTCTATACACTCTTCCCTTCAGCTTTAGGTGAACCACTGTTTTATAGCATGCTCTTGGGAAATGCAGAGATTACTCCATTTTCTATGGAAGTTGCGAGGCGCAATTCATTTCATGCAGCTTTGCCAGCTTACTATACACACCTTTACAGGACAGTTTGTCCCACTTCGAGTGCCTCTCTTTGGGAGCTACAAGGAAACTCATACAACTAACCTAACAATTACATCAGTAAAATCCCATGAGAAAAAGGGGACCTTTAGGTTTTTGCATTAAAGGCTTTGGGTCACAGTTTAGAATTTGGGAAGGAACGTGGTTTCTTAATAGTTTCTCACAAGTACTGATCAAAACTTTAAAAAGAAATACCTCTTCTCCTTATGCTAACTGGGCAAGTCTAACTCTGGACAAACTTTCAACACATGTAAATATCACTAGTTTAGCTGTGGTGGATTCTTCACTTGTACCAAAATGCTTCTTACACAATAGCCTTTTGCCACCCATATGCCTAGACCTGCTTTAGCTTGCCATCTTTTCATAGACATTACTCTCCAATTAACTTCTCCCTGTTGTGTGTTAGGTGTGGACAGCTTCTATCAGGATCGGCAACTCCTGCACGAATCTCTCTAAATGTTTGTTCATTTTCTAACAACTTCAGTGGCTTTCTGAAAAGCAATCGCCCCCATCAACCTCATTCATTTAGCATGATGTGCCAAGGAAGTGCTTTCATTTTTACGTAGTCTGAAATTCATAACAAAAAATGTCAATTTTCTTTTTCTATAAATATGACATGGACTATTTAATCTCTGAGTACTCCACTGACAAAACCAGCTGGGAAGTTCCTGTTGCTTCTTCTTTGGCTTCAGAGATCTACTTGTCAACCAAAAGTAAAAAAAAGGCCGTAACTACCTATTACTGCAGCGAGCAAGTGCTTCTGGAGTATAGAGCTAGTGCCACTGTTACTGCCACTAAGCATGTCTGATCTGCTTGCTTTCTCACAAAACCTCCTTAATAGCCATGTTAAGATGATTACCACCTCTTCTGACTGATAGAAGTACAACGTACCTCTAGTACCTTTTCAAAAAGGCCTGGCTTTGCTTGCTATATTTGGCAAACAGGGACCTAACCTGATTTCAGCCTCAGTAAAGTAGAGGTGTGGGCAGCTTGTTCTCTTTTTGGAAGAGGATATGGGGACTCTTGACCTGATATGACCTTCACTTTAATGCTTTTTTATAGCTTTATATTGCAAAACCAGTTTGGACTTAATGAATTGTTTTTACTACCAACAGGGTTTAAAATCTGCATGTGACCTGCCTGCACTGCAGCAGCAAGCAATGCTCTTCACTGCTGGAATAGTCAGCTCAAGTTAGGTCACAGCAGGTCAGCAAATAATCTCCAAAGCATTGAATAATATAAAGGGTAATTCAGTGGTCAACAAATGTCAGACCTTTATAATTCCATAAATCATCTCTCCAAATGATCTGTAAATTGCATTAAACAATGAATTTTACACAGTTTCCTGTGTCCTACGTAAGTACGGATTTGAGGCAGGTAATTGTACATGCTCCAATTGTTCTGAGGATTTATAAGACAAGGAAGCCAAGCTGACTATTGTCACTTGCATTCAAAACAATGTCTAACAGTGTCCTACCAAAAGATAATTCAGTAGGACACCATCTCATGTACACAGAGGCTCACAGAGTTTGAGGCTGCTGTGTCCTTAGGGTTTGCTGGGAACACTTTGTACTAGATGAGCTTCATTTTTTTTCTTGATTTGCTTTGAAAAAAATGAAGAATCTTACAAGCGTTAAAATCATGAGCTGCGTGAGTTCTCGAGACTGTACAATGGGTTCTGTCAAACACTCATTCAATTCTGAGCTGAATCTGAATTTTAGAAGTATTTTCATCTAAATAGACTGACATTATTTTGATTTCCTAAGAAGTTTTTGTTGAGCATGCCCAATGTTATGTAAAAGTTTCTTTTAACTAATCTTCTTTATATTGCTTCTTTAAACATCTGAAGTGATCACGTTCTTTTTTCTGTGCTCTCTTCCAAGTAAATTAGTCTCCAGCAAGTTACTGTTCAAAGTCACGGATATTGGGGTACAGACAATGAGCAGGCAAACCTTGAAAAGAGAAACTCGGTGATACCATTTCCACCTCAAGCAGAGTAAAGGTGCCAGCCTCAGTGTCTCCTGTGGCCCTAGTCTGCGCAGGTATTATTTCAGTCTAACAGTCAACAACTCTGCTAGCCAGTTACATCTGATCAAGGCAGACATAACATTCCTACAGCAGAGTTTCCTCACCCCAGAAATGCCTACGGTCTCACTGGGCACCATAGAGTCACTTTATGGGTGATAAAGATCCTTTTTCTGAGGCTCATTAATAGACTCCACAAAGCATAGCAGACAGTTCTTCGTTCTTTTTTGTGGTGCTGATCTTATGTTCCCATTGCTATTATAGAACAATGAAATCTAGAAGAAACTAATATATCCATTTACTTAACCTAGAAAACTGATGAGCAGATTATCCAAGGTTACTGTACCTGCTTCAGAGATTAAACATCATTTAGAAGTCAAAGGGCAACTATTTATCGGCTGCAATGTATTTGATTCAGAGCCTTGAGCAGGATTATATTTCTCATGGGTATTTGTGCTAATTTCAAAGGCTAGACTGACAGACAGTGTCTGAAAACAAAAGTATAGAAGGATGGATTTAAACAGAATGTTTTTCTTTCCAGAATCCAAAGTGGCCTTATTTTTCAGTTGCTGGACTGAAAAATACTTCCACGTCCTTGGAGGATCAAGGGCTATCAAAACAGACAAAAGGAAGATCTGTGGTTTAGTGGCATCACAGTTCACATGGTTCATATTTCTACTAAGCTCCCTGTGCTGTTTCACAGACCATGTGGCTTGCGATTGCTTTCAGACACAAAACTATGCACGGAAGTACAGATTTAGATACAACCTAAGATACATCCACAGATATTTGGTGCTTCTGAACAATCTGTATTGAATCAAACCTGCTTATATTAAAGTATTAAGTACATGTTGTCTTTAGAAATTTTCAAAGGCATCTTTGGGAAGTTGTTATGTGGAAAATTTAAGTAATAGCTTTAGACCAAAAGGACAGTGTGCCATCTGAACAAACAGAGTCTGCATAGTATCTTTTAGGGTGAAGGACTGTTTCCCTTGTAACTACCATAGTAGTATCATTGGATCTTATTATTCTAGCACATGCTGCAAACAAAACACATTTTTCAGTTCCTTCTTCATTAAAACAACCATTTTTGCATTCATTCAGAGCTCCCAATGCAGTGTTGCGGAAAAAACAATCTGAAAGAGAGGTCTGAGATGACTTTTGGGGTAGGAGAAACTAGAGAGTCTCTCTTCAAT
Organism: Pandion haliaetus; assembly: GCA_013401275.1. NCBI lineage: Eukaryota > Metazoa > Chordata > Aves > Accipitriformes > Pandionidae > Pandion > Pandion haliaetus. The sequence continues at coordinate 54,896 of VYZV01044532.1, read as the reverse complement.
CCTGAGAGAGGACTGCAGTTTTTACCTGACAAATGATATGAGGTGAATTGAAAGTCTCAGTTGCTGTGTCATATAAATGTTGTGGGTTAACCCTGGTAGGCAGCTAAGCCTGACACAGCCACTCACTCACTTCCCTGCAGTGGGATGGGGAAGAGAAGAGAATTGGGAGGGTAAAAGTGTGCAAATTCATGGGTTGAGATAAAGACAGTTTAATAGGTAAAGCAAGAGCTGCGTGCGCAAGCAAAGGAAAATAAGGAATTCATTCACCACTTCCCATCAGCAGGCAGGTGTTCAGCCACCTCCAGCAAAGCAGGGCTCCATCGTGTGCATTGGTTCCTTGGAAAGACAAACACCATAATTCCAAACATCTCTCCCTTCCTCCTTCTTCCCCCAGCTTTTATTGCTGTGCACAATGGTATGGGATATCCTTGGGTCAGTTGGGGTCAGCTGTCCTGCCTGTGTCCCCTTCCAACTCCTTGTGCACCCCCATCCTGCTTACTAGTGGGTCAGTGTGAGAAGCAGAACAGGCCTTGAGGCTGTGTAAGCACTGCTCAGCAATAATCAAAACATCAGTGTTATCAAGGCTGTTTTGGTCACAAATCCAAAACACAGCACCACAGCAGCTACTATGAAGAAAAGTAACTCTACCCCAGCCAAAACCAGTACAATGAAGTAGTTGTGAATTTTGTTGGCCAATCATATGCAGTCATAGCAGGTACTAGGAGAAAATAGGGATTTCTAGGAGCTAACTTAGCACCTCCTCCTTGGGAACCTGCAGTGAACAACAAGATCCAGCACTTAGCTTTGCAACGCATATCTGAGATGGAAGCATTATGAAAGCTTTGGCTAAATTTGAGTCATTATTCTAAGCAATAATAATCAGTGCTGTGAGCACTGCTTGTACATTAATGACTAGCTAAAAGAGTTGTCTCGGAACATCAACTGAAGAAAGATATTAACTCCGTAAGTCCCTGAGCCAATGTCATGACTGCTCTGACCCTGTCAGGGTTTCCGTTCTGCTTAGGAGTAAGGCTTGCACAGCTCTACTCCGCAGTGTCACCTGACAGCAAAGGCAAAACTGATGGATGTGTTCGTTACTGACACAGGCATCCTTCTCAGTTAATTCCTTCAGGTCATGCCAGTTCCAAAAGCTCTTTTGCACAACCTCTGACCTGATCCACTGCCAAAATCCTGGTCAGAGAGAGCTTGTGTCATTCTTCCTTACAGTACTCATTACCTAGAGAGAAGTAACACTACAGCCAAAGATAGTGCTCCAGCACTTTCATGCGTCTTTTGTCTAGACTGTAAGCTCCTTGGAGCCCACATCCTCAGCAAAAGTGGAGGAGACAGGATTCAGGCACTGGAGTTACTAAGGTTTTAGCTCCATAGCTAAAAAATCTTCTTTGGTGCTTTTCAGTCTTTTGCAAATTTTGGAATTCCCAAGTCTGCATAACGAACAATTTAAAAGGCAGAGAACTGAGTCTGGACTCCTTCTGTTTTGCACAAGAACTGCTAAAAGCAAGTGACTAGTCAAAGCCAAAGAGCAGATTTATCCCGATCCTGGTTCTGGGGTGCTGGGGTGGAAGGTTTCTTCTTCTAAACAGCTCTGATCACAGTCGCAGAATTTAAGATGCCTTGTAGGATGCTAGACCACACACTATTCACATTTGAGCTCTACCAGCATCACCCTAGATCTGCCCTCTGTTCTTTGCAGTGGACTGCTAGCTGTCACAAGAGTGTGCCATGTACAGCCACACACCTGCAACCTGCACAAAGTAAAGACAAAACAACAGAGAATGGAATTTTTCAGTGTAACACAAGGAACAGCACTCTTCAAGAAACAGGCTATTGTAGGGTTTCTTCACCGTACCTGCAGAGTCCCTGCTCCTTGTTTCCCTGACTATAGTGTCAGCCATCTCAAGAGAATCCCCTGCAATGCATTCTTACCAGCACTTCTGAAATGATGTGTCTGGAGAACTGCAAACTGGTTCAGATCACTCTAAAGCCCCCTTAGTGGTTAGTGCTGTGGGACATTAGTTCTGGATGACTAATTATTTGGTTTAAAAACAGGTCTTTTGTTTCTTGGGCTATAAAGACAACATGACCACTTTCTGTACTTTTGACCCCAGGGAAAGAAAAGCCACAGATAATAGAATTAAACCCTCATTTCACTTGAGATAATATTTGTGTAAGCTCCCTTAGTAAAATGTCATGTACACTGCCAAGTCTGCAGGTTATCACTTCCACAGTTTGAGTGTTTGGAGACAGGGCTTGGAAGTAGGGGGTATTTGGGAGAAAGCTCTGAGAATTATAAGAGCTGTAACCGTAGAACTTTTTTCCTACTCAGCCCAACGTTTCCTTCAAGACTTGAGCTCAGACGAAATAACGGTTAGGATATTTTTTATTGGCCCAACACAGAAACATTATATAAGGTTTCAAGGCCACACAGATGATTTTCCCCCCTTTAGTAAGGCGCTCTGTAGTCTTCGCAGGGTGAAGAATCAACACATTCAACTGTGATTCCAATTATGCTCTTCTTTCAAGGGATTATTTTAAAATTCTAAGCACCATCAAGCAAGAGTGTAAGTCCTCCCCATCAGCACTCAGACCTTTTTCCTTATAACTCTGAAATCACACCAACAATAATAAAGCTTCCTGGCCAAGTGTTAGTTTGAGACAGGTCATTCCATTCCAGGGACGAAATAAGCTCTCCCTCCCTTTTCCTGCTGCAGTCCTGTTGTGTTTGGATGCCCATATGGTTTCAGGTAACCAAGATCAGACTCTTCCGTAACTTGGGAGCCAATCTTTCCATTGCATTCGCCCTTCCCCATCATGTTATGTTTCTTAAAACAGTATTGCTTTCTAAATTGCAGTACACATTCTGAAAAGAAAACTAGTAAAGAGAGAATTTCAAACTCTTTGACATAAGTAGCACTCTGAGCAAGCTGGGCGATCTGGTAATACAGAGCTTTTTCGAATGGTTTGACTTCTCCATAAGGAAATGGGAGTTAAGAAACTTAGCTTTAAAAAGTACAAGTCTGTTCTTTAAATATTCGTTAGATCATCAGTACTTCTTAACTGCAGAAGACAGCTCCAGTCTTTCCTGTGAAGGAATCGAAAATACCAGTTCTCTATTATGCCTGTCCTCTATCAAATCTGAACACAATTTTTTAGGGTGCATATATTCGTTCAGTAAATATACCACAGTATAATGTCTTCCTTAATTCACAGCTCCCCACTGTTTCTGCTTTTTTTTATCTCCATGCAGGAATTACAGAGGCAAACCACTGGACTGCTGTGTCTTCACGTACAAAGCTGGCTTTTGTGGGTAGGCCAGAGAAGGCTGCTGGAGCCAGCAGAAGGAAAACAAGAGACAAAGAAAATATTAGCTCTGCTTTGTGCCATATGCTTTGGTGTCTTGTTACAGAATAGTCAGTCTGCAGTGGAAATCAGAGTCCCCCTGTGATGCCATAACTGAGACAAACACCACCTGCATACTGTGTCATAACTAGGGCATATGCATATACGGATCCTCATTCATTCAGCATCCCCCTCACAGGTTGGTGTCTGCTTTGAGCAGCTCCAGAATGTTCATTTGAAGGACTTGTCCAAAACCACTGTGAAAGCGGAGCTGTAAATAAGCTGCTCTGGGAACAAAATGGGCAAGGGTGTGATGAAGAAAATTTGGAGAAAACAATTAAAGCAACCTATACTGTTATGACTAAGCTGCAGAATTCTGGGATTGGAACAACATGAAAAATATTGGAAGTGCAAAGATCCTGAAGTAATGCTGCTTAGGTCCTCTTGGAGTTTCTTATGCTTCTGGTGGTGGCCAGTCCAGTATTACCTGCCAAAAAGCAATTTGTATGACCTCACATACAGGGGACTGGCTTTGCTGCTCATGGCCAAGTCACAATCAGAAGCACAACCCAGAAGTGACCAGGAACTAACTTTTATTCATTTCCATGGGAGATGGGCCCTTGTCCATCAAGACAGGCAAAGACGCAGCTCTTGGACAGTGGCAGCTGGAGTCTTTACTTTCCAGTGGTCTAGAATGCTTGTGTTTCTAACCATCATGTGGACCATGTACTCCAAAACATTTCTGCAGTGACTTGATGCTTATATACATATATATGTGTGTGTATGTAACTAGGTGAACACACACACAATTTGTCTGGCATTCTCTCAGGAATTTGGATAGATGTTAACTGAAAGTATAGGCTGTGCGTCACTTCTATTACTCCAATTTAAACTTGGCACACAGTCCACCACTGCACCCCAAAACTAGTTGCTAGATAGAAGAGTCTGTAATCGGGAAGGACAGATGTACAATAGACCATTTTTAAGGACATAAGAAGGCTTCTGTGATTACTTAATGTATACTATGCTATAACAACAAGCCATACAATAATCTCTTACTAAAAAGGAAAAGACTAAGGATTGTTTAAACAGAAATCTTGAAAAAAAAACCTATAAAACTTTCCACAGCAGTTTAAACAGATTCTTTTAAAAATCATACTGTTAGTAAAGCCTTTAAAATTCCATGTGAGAAGGGTTATTCAACCAAAATCCCAGAGAGCAGTTGTAGATAATTTCTAGTTGTCTCACTGTTCAAGCAGAGTCCTTCCCAAGGATTTCCACTACTCATCCTCTGTTTCCACCCCTCCAACAGAAAAATACATGAGTGATGAGTCTTCAGGGTCTTTTTCATATTCCAGATACTTAATATTGAGCAATATGCAGGGTCCAGAAAAAAGAAATCTTCCAAGTCTTCTTTTTCAGCCTTGAAAATGCTACAGAGGATACAAACACTATTTCTTCTCTTTTGCAGGTCACTTGTAATAGACAAGCTGCTTGTGATGCATTCCATGCTGGGACCAGCTATAAGCCATGCATCTGCTGAATTTAGGAATAAAGAGCTAGTCCATAAAATGTGGAATCAGAGGAGTGGCCTCAGGGGCATAATGGTGCATTACTTCTGTGAGATCAGAGTGTTTCACTAAAAGATATATATTGTTACAGGAAAAGGGCTTCCATGGTTTTTGATTCTGTCTTTATTTATTGTTTGCACTGCTTGTTCTGCTACGCTAGATCACACAGCAGAGGTAACCTGAGAGAACTCTCTGCATCTTGCTCTGGAGCTCACATTATTTGCCACTGCAAAGGAAACTTTTGCTATTAGAGTAAGTTGTGTGCAGGAACATTTAAGCTGTCGCTAACCTAAGATTCTTGGGCCTCCCAACAAGTGTGAAAAACATTCAATTTAGGAATAATCATGCTCGCAATAATATTTCCTCTGTGTCCCTTTCTGTTTTCCTTCTCACTAGAGACATTCATGTAAGTGAGGCCTCTGCAAGTAGCACTGTTGTTGTTAACTATCCTAGAAAATCACTTTACAAAGAAAAGGATTTCAAACAGTTTTTCTCACTAGTTATAATGACTACAGTCTGTAATTAATTACTTACATCATTACTTTCCTAGCTGAAAAATCATTTGAAGCAGGGGGTCTACCCAACATGAACTAGAAAGACTAAAGTGATTTCTTTTTCTAATAAGGACATTTATTGATGAAATCACTATTTCTTCACTGTCAGAAGTGCCACAAGCACTTGTTTTGCATGGTTAAGATGACTATGATGACAGGAGATGGCAGCTGCAAGAGACAAAGAAAGATGGGGAATACCTGAACAAGTCCCATCTTAAGCCTCTTACCAATACTATGTTTAATTGTAAACATGGGGGAAATCCTCTCTGTCGGCAAAAGAGCCCGCCCTGCAGTGGGACTCTGCTGCTGCGGAGCTCTGCAGAAGGAGGACCTGGCCCTAAGGCTGTGCCCCCAAGGGCCTGCCAAGCAAGAGGCAAACCTTCTGGGCAGGTAAGGCACCAAGAGGATTGCACTGGTGTGCAAACATCAAGACACGCTTTCCAGAGTACCTCCATACCTCAGTGATTTTCCCTGTTGCTCTTTCACATATCCACTCTTTGAACTAAGACACCAGAATAAGACATCCAGCCTCAGCTACAATGTCAAACACAAGGAAAATAAAACCTCCCCATTTCCACTTCAGATTCCATGTTGAATACCTGCCATGTCGTGCGTGCTTATGACATTCTGCTTTCCTGAACAAAATGGCAGATGGTACCAAACCAGATGACATATTAGAATCTCTTCTGCCCACATTGTTACTCTACCCACACAGACTGCAATGGCTGTGCCACAGTGGTCAAGGCTCCTTCTGTCCTCTCATCCCCTGCCCAGCCACAGTCACTAGCAAATGCTAAGGGGAAATATATAGACCAGCCTTCCCCAGGATAAATCCCCATTTCACGTCAATCCTCAATTATAGGTTTCCACGTTTTCTCATAATAAAAAAACCTCAGATAGTTGACAAATGTTTTTCATAACCCAGGTGATCAGCATTAATGACAACTTTTGCCTTCTTATTGACTGAATCTCACGTCAGTTGATGCAGATCATTCCTGTGACTGTTGCTAGGCTCACAGACCTGTAAATTACCTAGCTAATCCCACTTATTTATTACCTTCCATGTTAGTATAGAGCTTACTAGCTTCTACCTTCAGGTACTTCCCACAGAGCCTATCGTGGCTATTCAATCTGAGCCGGCTGCAGCCTCCTTGCTTTGCTTCCTGGTAAGTTCAGACAGGCATTGCTCCTTGCTACCTCTTCACTAAGTAGTTTGATGGAGACAAACAGAAGAAAGAAAGAGGAAAGATTAGTAGGACACTGAGTGAGCTTGCCATACAGACACCCTAATTTAACATTAGTCCCAGCTCTCACCTTTTTAATATCAATGCAGGGCAAATATCCGTTCCATTCTGCTCAGGCCTTAATTACTAGAAGTCCCCAGTCCCCTGGGAGGAAATACTAACCAGCTGACAGTTATCAGCCTTAATTATTTACTAGATACACCTGAAACTGTGAGATTTATAAAGCAAGAGACAGTGACCATTTCCCTTTCCTATGTGATTAGCTGTGGGTGGATTTTTTTAAGCTTTTTCTTCTATAAGGTTTTCTCCATAGTGTAAACTCATAAGCATATTGTTCCTTAGGTTTGTTGGATAAAAATATGTGGATTAGAAACAGCTTGAATTAATTATTAATTAAGCCATCTCATGGGATTTCTGTCCAGAAATAGAAATACGTCTCTCTAGATTCAGGTGTCTGTATGCATTCCTGCAGCCTGATTTGCAGCTTACTGCTAAGTGCCATTTGGTCTTTCACATGCTCTTTGAATTGTTATGTTACCTGCCCTTTCTGAAGCTGGGTCTGATAGTCAGGCTGGGCAATATGTTTCTGCTTAATAACTTCACACATACAAGCAGCCTTGTCCAAAAAGGCAGAGCAGCACTGAGTGACAAGCAGGGATGGATTCCGCATGTTGGAGGGTGTCACTTTTACTAGGTAAATCAATACCACATTTCTCTTCTTATCTTGAAAGCTATGGGAGGACAAATTACATTAGCATGGATCTCTGCTTTGGCTCCTGCAGAACAGCAGGCTGCAGTTGTACAAACCTTTGCCCTGCTATGCTGTCAGTCAGCTATTGGAAAGGCTGTGGCAGGCTTGAACATGCTTGGCTAGAACATGTTTGGGGTATTTTTTGTGGATAAAATACAGAGGCAGCGGCTGCATGCACACTGGGGAGCCAACTGTGGATCTTACTGTTGGTAAGCTGTCCCAGTTGGTTTCAGCTGGTTGATGAGAGATAAGACCAGTCTCACCTGAAGCTGACATGACCAGAAGCACCATGAACACTAACTCTGCTCTACCTCTGCTATTTTTTGGCTCCTCAGAAAGTCCACTCATAGGTCAAGGGGGGATTTCTGAGTATGAATGCATAGTTTATCTCACTTCCCAGAGATGATTCTGGGAGTTACAAACTATGGCAGAAAATATACAGAATGGGATTACTAGATAATAGCTAAATCTAATACACTGGTTTCTTTTGTCTCTTTTCAGCAGTGGCTGAATTCTCTCAATTTAAATGTTTCTATGAGGAGAAACCCTGCCACTTCTACCCTGCATTCCAAGTCCTTAGAAGATAGAGGTGTCAGTACAGTTTGTTCCCAGACTTTTACAGAGATTGGATTGGATTCAGTCATGCCTCTTAAAGCCTGGCAAAGCTAGGACTGTCATTGAAAAAGAAGGTGCCTTACTGAGATAGTGGTTCTGGAGGCACTGAGCAGCAGTGGAAGCACGATCACCAGCTATCATTACTGCACACCTGCAGCTGCTGCCCAGCATGTGAGCGAGGTGGTGCATGCCTTCCACCTTCATTGGGTCCAGTCCTAAGTCCTGCCAGAAAAAGCAGCAGATAGGCAGGTGGATCTGCAGACTACATAAAATGCCCAGTAGAGTGCATACTCAGTGGGTTTGTGCTATGGCTCTATTTTTTAAAGATGATACTTTCTATATAGAAAGCCTTGTTGCTATCACACAAGGTATCCTTTATTTCTTCTGAGCTGTACTTGGCATCTACAAATGGAATTTCTAGGTAAAATGCCAAAATGAGCTTCATCTGCGTAATCCCAGATCAAGTGAGGGCATCCAGAAGATTAATTTAGGAATATTCTCTACAGGGCTCCCCCTGGAAAGACCCCAAACACACCCTGTAACTCTGGTTTTCTCTCTTTGTTTAGGTCCCACATTTTTGTTGTGGGGCAGGCTGTGAGGAACAAGTCAAGAACTGAAGTGACTTAGCACCACAGTACAAGTTCAGTCCACTGTGCCGGACCGGCAGTAGTGTCTTCCCACTGAGAAGATTGATTGATCAAGGGCCTCTCAGCGGTGCCAGGTACGAAACCAAGCAAGGGCCCATTTGGGTTGGAGGAGCCATGCAAGGCAGGAGCATCCACCTCAGACAGGGAGACCACACATGCGTCAATAAAACACCACTGACAATGGCACTGAGGACAGCTGGCACAGAGCCACTGGTGTCTGTACTATTCATCTCAGTCTGCAGAAACACTGGCCACATGGAAAACGCACAGTGGGAAGGGTTCCCAAATTGCGTTAACTTCCAAACCATGCCTGGGAATTGACTGGAGAATGCTAGCTGGCCTAAGGCAGAACTGTGCCAAGGACCATGCTAACAGTTCAACAGTAGGTCTAAATTAATTCCAGCACCCTGAAGTGTTTAAATACTGGCATAAATGTAGCCTGTATTGACGCTTGCCATGCCCTGTCATTTTTTTCCCCTGGGTAAGGGGGACTCAGCAGCATCGTCCCCCAGGCAGCTGTGGGTACCTCCTGCAAGCACACACACACATCACACTCCATCATGGTACAGCTCTTGGCCACAGCACAGCTGATGTAGTTGTGTCTAGTAATATCTTTGATGAAGAATCTTTGCCTTCAGTGAGTATAAAGATGAGTGTGATTTTTGGAGGCTGTGGGAGTGCCATGGGACAGAACTGTTTCAGGATGAAAATTATTATTGGAGACTGTGTGTAGGGTTAGGGGTTAAACATTAATTTGTGTTTTATAAAAGAGCTTCTCCTCACTGACTTGTCAAATATTGACCTCAGGGTCCTATATTTCCCATATTAGATTGATGATCTCACATATTTGCTAAAATAAGATTTCAAAACCTGGTTTAGGTGCCTGTGATGTCACCAGGAAAAATATGGAAAATCCTAACCCCAAGTTCTGACCGAAATAGCAAACAGGATATGGTATTTAAATCTTTCTTTTAAGATGCATTTACCATACATTCCTGCTGGATAAACAACATCTGAGATTTTATACTGCATTGGGATTCTTTGTGTGGTTTTTTGGTAAAAGTTTCTGAGCCACGTTTGAAGGTATTTGGTTTTTTCCCCAAACAAATATGGATGCCTGAATATAGTGCTAGAGATTTCACCAAGGCAATTCATTAATATTCTGACAAGAAAACAGGTTAGTCAATGCCTTCGTTAATACAAATGCCATACGAGAGGATATAAGACATAAAAACTGCATATATATGCTTGATATTAAGTTGGACACTCAGCAAACTAGTCAGAAAATGTAACTGCAGCAGGGTGAAATGCAGAAAAATGGTCTGTACAGCCACAGCTTCATCACCCGTGGGGACATATCATATCTGCCAGCCCTAATCCACTCCAAAAATCAGTGCTGAAAAGGCCAAGTCCCTTCTGGGCTTTAAACAAAGAAATTAGACGCAGAAAGAGAACTACATCCATTTTGCAAGGATGAGTACTGGGTCATGGGTCTTTATATTTTTTTGTAAAGAAAACTTTCCCGAGATGGTTATTCCCATGAACAGCCAAAACAGGCATCCTTCTGACCATATAATTTGAAACTCCAGAAACATCGTTCAGGATCAATCCCCTGTTCACATACAATCTTTATTTACTTTGGTTTGGGGTTTGGGGGGGGGGGGGGTT